>JAMKCH010038406.1:0-14550 GCA_023653785.1 Ophioderma brevispina | reverse complement strand
GTGACGTAAAATGGAACAACTTTCAACTAGTTTTTTTTCTTACCAATTAAACTCAGTAAGACCAGTTACAACAGTTAAAAACAGTTGAAAGGTTTTACTGACCCAGTTGAACCAGTTAAAGTGTGCAGTTCCGATTATGTGTATTGTGTTCTTTACTTGATTATGATATGAGAGCCTGGCACTTGTACATACACCGCATCATCGTACGTGGGAAACAAACTTGCGGTTTTGATTGGTAGAAGGTTCACATTAGCAAACTCTATAGGGAGGTGTCCATGCTTCTCAAGCTGATATGGCCTGTACAGTACTAAATTGCTTCACTGTGTGGTCAATGGAGAAAAATCACTAAATTGTTCTAAAAACTTTAAAACTAATCTAAGAACTTCTAAGAACAAGGGGTTTAAGTTTGAATTTCATTAACATCCTATATGAACACCTGGTTTTAAGGGGTCGAAGCACCGTAAAGCACGAATAACATTTTGTGGAGAAATTACAACCTTCCCTACAATTAAAGATAGAAGGTCAATGAGTCACATACAAAAGTGTACATGTACATGTGCGTGCTTCACAACTGCAAACACACACGATTTGGATCATTGTGGCCTGAAGTTTTGTCTGTAACTTCGCTAATACTTGGGCTACATGTTTGATTGACCCCTCATTTTAAAGGACAAGTAATTTACTTTTCAGGACAACACTTTCAGATTAAAATTAGTGACCTGTATAAATTTGTTGAAATTCTTGTGATGGTAGATGCAATAATGCTGCTGCAAAGCCCTATTCATACTGTGCTAAATGTATGGTGAGCCACTAACTGCGTTTTTTTGTTTAATCTTGTGAATGAACTGGATTGATGGCTCAAATTTCAGGACGACAATGAGAAAAATACTGCCTTTCATCTGATATCAAAATCGATAACTACTTTCCGGGGAAATCATGGGGGGTCCCAAAGACGATCGGAACATGCACTTTAAGAACCAGTTACAAACGTTAAAGGTCAAATTTTTCGGTGATCGCACAGCCTCGTCCCCCGAACTTACCTAAAAAATGTTGGAGTTTTTATATCATCTGGAACCGTTAGCTTAGAAGCTTAGGGGAATGCATTATTCTTCTGCCACCACTTAATTCTTAAAATTCGGCACCTTTAACATGTGGTTTTCTTCTGATTAAACGTTGCCGAATCGTAGCCTGTGGCATAAAAAAAAAAAACAGAATATAAATTCTTTTACAGCCTTAGTAATCCATGTGTTCCCAATCTTCGTGCAAATTCGGCATTATTTCGTCGCATCGTAAGAAATTCACAATTTTGTATTTTTTCTGTCCGTAAACGGACAAAATTACAGCACGTATCCTATATGGATATGGGACCAGTGGGAAACGAGCAATTGCTCATAACACAAAACCGCAAGATCGGGATCACTCAAATTTGAGAATAAGTTTTTTCCATCAAGGATCTCGAGTGATCAATGAATAAAACAGAAGCATGGAGGTGCTGAATCACGAAATGCACCTGTAAAAAGTAAAAACAGTTGAAACAGTTCGTCATAGGAAAATGGAACAACTTTCAACTGGGATCACTGGAATCTTGAGCTGGGTAAACTGTCATGATGACTGTGTGGTTTGAACTTGAGCATTTGAAAGATGGGTGGCAGAATTATGAGATACTGAATTCATCCCTGCGTTTCATGATTGTTGCAGCTGGAGTTGGTCAACTCTGGTGGCGAAACATATATTGCCACAAGTTTTCCCCGAGTGACTGACATGACGTGACTGTCCCTGCATATTGGATAACATGCCAATTTACCGCGATGAAAATACGGTATTTACTTCCATTAACTTACGGTGCTGTTTCCCTTCCTTTACCACTGCTTTGAAGTATTGATTTCCCCTATGATTTGTTTTTTAAGCAGTTTAATAACCTTGTTATTTCAACTCACACATCGAATTTCAGGACTGTAGTCATAGTGTTGCTTGCGAAATCATGCCACAGCTCTGTACCAGGGAACACGATCAATTTCTGCATGCTGGAGTCCTTTTGTTGGTTTCCAATAGTCCTTCCAATTCACTATGTCATGGCCTATCGGAAGCTTACGTTAAGCGCATCGATCGGTAAATTGCACTGATCTTTATGCAGTGGTAAATTGCCGTGTTGAATATAGAGGTCAGAGGCTTGGTCAGGGCCAGTAGGCACAGGGCACATCCCAACTATAACATCTTGCTCAAATTTCCTTTCCTAGGATCTGAATTGTATAGGTCTCACCATCACGTATTTTTATGAAGTTAAAAAAAATAGGAATCGTTATTGGGTATGGTGTTTTGAGCAAATGGTTTCTCTACACATTTTTTGACTGCAAAATCCCAAATCTAGTATCGACTCGAGAGCTTCCTTCCCCCCCCTGGTTTTGACAGAAAAATTACAATATCTTAACACTGACACCATATCACATATAGCATGGCGCTTAATTGGCTATTTATAGAGTGTATAATTTTCGAAAAGCGACAAAAGATTAATTCGCTGTTCCCTGGTTTACACCTTTCACAAATTTGTTCCAACATGATTGGCCCAAGTGAGCTTTCTGTCAAAAATTAAACCAAGAAATTTGGCACTTTTCTGAAAAAGGACAACCTGACCACCGAGCTTTAAATCAACAGAAGGTAAGGAAATTTTAGTGTAAATAGAACCCCAATGGTTTTAGGAACAGAAATCTTGAAGCCCCATTTTTTGCACCAATTAAAAATATTGTTTACATTTTCTTGGATCTTCTTGGTAGCAAAATTGATATTACGGGACATCTTCCACACAGCAATGTCATCAGCAAACTGAGAAATTTTGACACCCTTGATATGGCTTGGAAGATCATTAATACAAATATTAAAAATCAAAGGACTGATGGCACTCCCTTGAGGAACACCATTCTCAATAAAGAAGCTGTTAGATAAAATACCATTTATTGTGACCTGGATTTTGCGGTTGCTAAGAAAATCATCGATCCATCTAATCATACGACCCCCATCACCCAATATCTGAAGCTTCTATGAAGGAAATTGTTGATATTCAATTCAATTTCAATTCAATTTTATTCAGCATAACATATCGAACGTGACAGAAATGTATAATACAGTATAATATATAATAATACATAAAGTAGCAATTGTAGACTGTACTAAGATAAACTGGTGAGGTATATGATATGATATGCTGGGACCAGTAATGGACAACCCGATAGGGCTTATGGTTATTGCTGGCCCTGTAATACATACAAGTAAGATATACTCAATATTGCAATAATGATAAAGTAAGAGGTGATATAGAAAATTTACATAGGTAAATAAACATAACAAAAAACAGAGACAAACAAACAAAAACAAACAATGTCTAAGCTAAACAAACACTTAACGGGAAAACGGGATACGCGAATTTGGAAGAAGGAGAGACTTATCAACAAGTCTTGCTGAGGTATGTAATAATATTTCATGCTGAGGAAGCAGAGATGAAGAGGTAAAGGTGAAGGAGAAGGTAATAGAAATAGGATGAAGGAAAAGGTGAGAGAAATAGACGTCGGGGGGAATTTAAAAGAATTCTACTGGTTGATGAAAATGTTTTTTTTCAGTTGAGCCTTTAAAAGTATTTTTTTGTTTGTAATTGGTTGTGATGGATTCACTGGAAGATGATTCCAAAGTTTTGCGCCTGATACTGAATCAAGCGCTTTTTCAGATGAATATTGTTGGGAGGGGGGGGGGGGGGGAGAGATGAAGTTTCTCGGCTTGTCTGGTTTTTATAGCTGTGGATATGGTCCTATTTGTGTAAATTGCTGAAGATTTCGAGGTAAATGATTGTGTGTAGTCAAAACATGAAGATCGCTGTTTGAAGTTGTTTGAGGTGATCTAGTTTAAGTGTTTCAGTGAGTGAAATAATGGCAAAGTGTGAGGTCTGGGGGGAGTTGTGATAGTGCGAAAGGCCCATTTCTGTGTGATATTTAGTTTTAGGTGAGTCGTGAATGGTATTGGAGACCATATGGTTCAGTACTAAGGTACGGGGAGAGCGTGGTCTAGTGGTTGGTGTGCTTGCCTGTGCGCAATATAACCAACCAAAAATCCCGGGTTGAATCCCGGTGGGGTCACTTGCTGGGATGTACTCGGGTGCTCAATTCTGGCTTTAATCCTGTAAACGAGCTATTGAGAAATACAGAAGTACAACGCTCTCCTCGATGGTTCACTGGAAGTTGGGCAAATAATCATGAAAGCCTCCCGTACCTTCGGAGGGGGACGTTAAGGAAGCCGTCGGTCCCCCTGTACGCGAGTCACAACTGTACATGTACAGTCCAGCTCAGTGTCGAATAAGAGTAGGGTGTAAACCCTGACGGTCCCATATCCGCACCCTAATCCTCAAAAACGCGGGCCATGGTAGGAGCATCCGTATCACAGATCACGCGGCCCCGAGTCACTTTACATACACAGTGTGAATAATCCTGACACCCCACATCCATTACACAATGAAGTGATTTTAAGGGTGAGTCTGGAAGGTGGTGTGTTAAAAACTCCGTAGATTGTACCAATTGCGTGAGACGCTTTGGTGGTGACAGAGTTGCTGTGTTCATTCAATGTTAGTTTGTCGTCGATGTGATGCCAAAAATTTTGGTTGAGTGTACCTGGGAGATGGTCTGGTTATCTATTGTTAATGTTTGGGTTGTGATTAGTGTTTGTGTGTAGAGAAAATCATGTATTTCGTTTTTAAAACATTGAGAGAAAGTTTGTTTAGCCCCGAAACAGTCAGTGGATTTTTGCGATTCATGATTCCATGTTGTTAAAAAGTGCATTAATGTTAGGGTTTGAAAGAAAGATGTTTTGTGTCACTGCAATAAGATTATAGTTTTAGTGGTTAGAGATGTTTAGTGGATGTCATTCATGTAAATGATGAAGTAGGGGTCCAAGTATTGAGCTTGCGGGACGCCAACTGTGATAGGTTTGATGATGATGCGTGGAGTGTACGTAGCCTGATTGTGAGCGGTTAGTTAGGTAAACTCCTGAACCACTCCAAGGCTACTCCACGGACACCGTAATGAAGCTTGTGAAGAAGAAGTTGTGCTGGGTGTCGAACGCCTTGGAAAGATCCAGGAATACCCCCATGTTGTGGAGTTTTATTTTTTTAGTGCAAGTTGAGGTTGTTTGTTAGTTCAAGGAGTGCCATTAAGTCGAGCGTTGGGGCCTAAAACCGGTCTTCCGCTCCCCTTGCATTTTAAAAACATCTCTGAAATGAAGAATGTTTAAAAAAATCTTAAGAATGATTGGCAAAGTATTTGGAATGAAACAATACTAGTGCTAACTTTTGAAGGCTATCTGTCCAGAGTTGGTTTTAAAATGTAATTTTTTGGCCAACAAGTCGCAAAAATGAAGTTATTTAACTTAGACTGGAGTTTGCCTTGTCCTTGAAGACTACATGTAATGTTATGTATTTCTATAGGCAAGCATTAAAAAAAATACGTTTTTAAGTCAAAATAGTGACAAGAATACGCCTATGTCTTGTTATCCCAGTTTTACTGAGTTTTTAGTGCTGTGTCCCCCCTTAAAAGCTAATCCGAGTCCGTTAGAGCGCCCACCCCGTAAATCAAGATCAGGGACCACCGTTCGTTCCCAGTTCCTCTCCTATTTTAATCCTCCTTGTTTGGTTTTGGTTTTAGTGATGTCGTCTTTCAACAAAAGTTATTGCGCCAAAAACAAGCCTTTGTAACTAACCAGATAAATAAATAAAAATTAATTGATAATGAAAGAAAAGAAAGGCATGTGGAGGTTAGTACAATTGACTTAGGTATTTTTCACCACGTTTGATGTATCTTCATTCGAAGATGGCCGCTGAACTGTGAAGCACACCATCTTTAGCTCTCCACAATTCATCAAATTTTCAAAAGTTTTTAATCACGTATCTCCCTGATTTTTATATGAACTCTTTGTATTCACTTATGGAACATACTGATGTGGTTTTCTTCGCTCAACTCATTATCTCCAAGGAAGATTTGTGTCAACCTGACCTGTAACTTCTGTTGCTCCTACTGCATAGGCATTGTGTGTAGACCCTACACAATACTGAACTGTTGCTGTGTGTGCGTGTGCATTCATTGCAGCAATGGCAATCTTTTTCACCGCCACATCACCTCTACCAGCTACATTTTTCGCCCAAATGGAAGCAGAGTTAATGGTTCTTTGTATGGATACACTACTCAGGAAATATACAAAACTCTTACTTTCAAGTCCAAGGAGAATAAGAAATCTACCACTTTGTTTGGCAAGGATGAGCAAACCAGTTCAACAAATTCTTGATTATCATGTTTTCGAAGCTACAATCCTCCAACCAATAAGTGCAACAATGGCCTTATCTTCAAGTGCCCATTTGCAGGTTATGAAACTTCCCATAACGTGACTTTTATCCCACTACCTTAAGATTCATGTTCAAGGTTGGGAGCAAAGGACTGGCTTGAAGAACTGTTTCAGAAATTCAAACATGCGTGTGTGTCTACAAGATGGCCACCAAGTTCTACCCCAATGCATACACATATACCAGCCTTAGCAGGAGACATTCTGTGATCATGACCATGACAATGTATCTCCTTTGACACTAAACACTACAACTTCAAAGTGTTTCTTCAAGCACCCCACTTCAGCATCAATGCCACTTCAACAGCCTGAAATGACTCATATCAACTCTCACAATGGGTTGATTTGATTTGATTTTATTCGGTATCTCCACATAAGGCAACATTACAATAATATGACAACTCCTATACAGAATCAAAAATTGGAGGATTTAACACCGGATTACCCTTAAGCCCGAAGGCTTATTTCCAAAGGGGTAATTGCTACAATAAATATATTCAAAAACCAATACATAAAACATTCGAAAAACAATTAATAATATTATTAAAAGAAAACCACAAATCTATAAAAAACACATAATTAAAAAAACAAAAAAACCGAAAATTAAAAAAAAAACTAACAATTAATTTGTTTAAAGATGGCTTTACAGACTTCTTAAAATTGGACTTGTTGGAATGGTTTGATTGCACATGGTAATTCAGCCAATCATGAATAGCATGAATAAAGATGACCATGAGTTATAGTGGTACATTTCGGTGGAGGGAAAATATGCAAACTATTCTGGTACTATGTGAGGAACACGTGATATACGGTGAAGTTATTCTGAGATAATCGGCCAACCTCAGTAAAATATCGTGAAAACATGGTTTAATCTGAGCTGCTGGGCTCTAGTATGAATGTCAAGAAATTTCGTTCTTAAATCATTTTCTGAAAATGTATCTAGCATGCTTGTTGAGAATAAACCTGATAACTTTGTTTAGGCAATCTTGCAAGTTTCTACTCATATGTTTATTGAAATGCCACCATACCAGGAAGAAATTGAATAATCAAACCAAGCAAAGAATGAGAGCGGTACTTAAGATTTTCTTGGTATCTGTATCGAGAAATTTAGCCTGTATATAAAGAAATTTCAGTCTAGAATGACTTTTTTGATGATGGCACGAGCCATATCATCCCCATTCAGATGTTGGTCAATGGTAAGACCCAGTATTTGACAGAAGGAGTAGCGTGAATTATCTGCCCTTCACACTCAATAGTTGTAATTTGCCATGGCCCAGTTTTCGCTTTGTACCAAAAAGAATGAGTTCTGTTTACCCAGTGAAGAGAAGTTTTTGTCAATGAGCCATTTATTGCAGTTGCCGAGGTTTTTACTGGGCTTTTGACCAATTTTATGGGTCTTATCAGAGAAATAATTGCGCTGTCATCTGCATATGAAGCAGGTGTACAATCAACGCAGTTCGGCATATCATTAACATAGCAGAGGAATAAGATGGGCCTAAGATGCTTCCCTGCGGACACCGCTTGTCAAATTCATGGAGTCCGAGTCAGAACTGTTAATACTAACGATTTGAGATCTGCAATTTAAGTAGGACTCAAACCAATTGGTGGATGTTATACCCAGAGGCTCTTAGTTTGTTTAAAAACATAGAGTGATTGACAATGTCAAATGCTTTCTGGTTGTCAAGAAGCACCCACCTGTGTACACAAACCCAGCACTGGAGTTGGTTTTTGCTATGTCTTGCAGGTAGATAAGACATGTATCAGTGGAACATTTACCTCTAAACCCTACTGAAACGTATATAAGATATTGTTATCCGAAGATATTTTATTAATTGAACAAACACCAGCTTTCTCCAAAATTTTGGAGGCCACGGACAATATGCTCCAACAGGCCCTATAATCCAGGCTTCCACCCATGCTCTTCTTTTGCTACAAAGGTTTAACCCTTAGCAATCTTCATATCACTCGGGAATACTTCGGTCCTGATAGACAAATTAATATTTGACGGCATTGGGTGTAGTTTAATGATCACTGCAGCATCTTTAGAAAACGAGCTGGGAAGCCGTCCAAACAGGCCTCTTATTGATGTTTAAGATTGCATAATTCTTCATAAACAAAGGTCTCACTGACTCCTTGAAGATGAAGCTCAAACGAACCACGCTCAATAGATGTAATGCGCTTGAACCTTTCAGAATCAAACCTCATAAAAGACCACTAGGTGAGGGCAAAATCATCAACAAGTTAGCAGCAACACCAGTGAAAAACCCATAAAATGAGTCCGCAACTACTTGTTCTCAAACCATTTCCCATACCATCAAATATCCCAAAACAAACATGTAAGACTCTTTAGTTTGGTTGGTAACCAAGCTATTCAGGTTTTGGCCAATGCTTTGTAGCATCATTTTTATTTTCTTCAATCTTGTGAAGCATATACTGTTGCTTAGCAGATTAATCTCTCCTGTGGATCTGTTCTACGAACTTGCAATATTCTTTATATACTCAGGATATATGTTGTTTTATTACAAACTTAGATAGCAAAGGGAATTCGTCTCATAAGGGTTGCAAGAATCTCACTCGTCATACAGGTTCAATCGTTGATTGATCGTTACCTCTCTGCGAGGAGCATGACGAGTCTAATGTATTCATAACAGGTTGCAAAACATGGGACCACGCCTTGTTAACGTCACTACACAAAACACGCAAGACCAAATCAATTTTAGGGTAATTTTCAATGAAAGATCCTTCTGTAATTCTTTAAAGATCTTCTTTAATACTTTTTGTTTATTAAGTTGGCTTTATGGGACTTTCTTTGTGGTTTTTTGGCCAGTAGTTGAAAAAAGTGATCGCTAAGTCCAGATTGATCACACCGTATTGACTAACCATATGCACATAATTACAAACAATGTGATCAAGAGCAGACTTGGTGGTAGGAGTGATTCTAGGTTGGGGTATGGAATAAGTGCTTATAACCACACAAATGACGCATGTTCTTCATATTTGGTATACACTTGATCTTTGCGCAGAGCACAACATATTCATATTCACCCAAAACCACACTTCAGAATAGCAGGCAAATTTGAAAAACACTGTCTCGAGGTTGTTGATGAAAATCAAGAATGTTTTTCAGGACTGTAGGCAGGAAACAACAAATAATAGGTTTCCCCTAGATAAGAGAATCTCAATCCAAACAGCTTCCATTTGCCAATATCAATCAGGCCTGGGATTAAATGCGAGATCAGAATGAATGTAAATACAGGACCACCACCAGTATGTTACGGTCCTTCGGAAAACCGAATAATTGGGGATACTAATCTCATTATCGGTAACTGACTCATCTAGCCATGTTTCACAAACAGTGATTATTTTGGCCTTAGTTTTGGAGTGCAATTACTTTTAATTCACTCATTTTATTACAGACTGAACGGGCATTGAGGTTGATAATGTGACTACCCTCTTGCTAAAAAAGATTTAAAAAACATAAATTCATGATCAATATTGTGAGTTCACAATCTTTTGACATTATTTTTGAAGAAGTTGCAGAGTCCTGACTAACAGTGAATCTATTGGGTTCAACATCATTTAGTGAATCTACACATAGTTTTTTAGATCCTATCCCTCTGTGTGTAACAGGCATATAATTGATTTTCAAAGCTTTAATACAATTCCAAACGTCAAATTTGAGTTCTTCCCAAAATCTTTAAATTCAAGAAGCTTGTCACGGTCATAAGTAATGCGATGGACAGATTCAGAACGTTGAGAAGATTGGCAGTAACCAGGCCCGGGGTTAGGGTTAACATCCACGGCAACAAGGAGGCGAAGTTGGAAAGTCGCATCAGAGTTATGATAGTATGGAATGGATGTTTTCAAAAACCCTGAAGTTTTCATCCTCAGGTTAATCAGGGTTGGTAGTCTAGGTTGAACACAGTACAGATCATATTGCACAGTATAAGGCACGAAACACCATGATTCAATATTTGTTACTTCTGGTACTTGATATGGACTAAGGCAATGTCCATCAAGTAAAAATATTGACAGAGTTAAAAACACTTGAAACCAGCAGGTCATCATGATGACTTTCATAGTACATGTAAACTGTTACTCAACAAAATCGATTTTCCATTATAGTCAGCGCACCAGCTTAAGTAATCGATTCCCCATTATAATCAGCTTACCGAGCATGAATGGCATCGAAATGGCTTTAGATGGTTTCCCATTGTAGTCAGCTTACCAGGCATGAAAGATTAATGGACTGGTGGAGAAAATCCAGTTACTGTATACTAAGGTGATAGATGGAGAAATACAGCTACTGTATAATAAGGCAATATACTCCAATTGAACACAGTCACATTTAGGTAGAAACTTCTGAAATTCTAGCCCAGAAAGCAGTATCAATATCAAATAATGTTATCAGCAGATGGAGAAATCATCAACTAACAGCCATGTATAAAAATCAAATTCAAATACTCCATAAAAACACCACAAAAACAACACAATTCCACAGAGGTTGAAGAGGCGACCTGCTGGTGCACAAACCCCTAGTCATACTGAAAAAGAGCAAAACAAAATGATCATTTCGCAGTCTTCACGTTTGCAGAGTTTCGTTGAGTTATATCTACAAAAATGCGATTTCTGGAGTGATAACTCCCCCTCCCATCCACTTAAATAAAATACCTTAAAGGCAGTCTCAGAGATTTTGAAAGTTATTACGTTTGTGTACATAAATGAGTATTTGATGCACCATTTCATTTATTAATTTATGTCACGTAATTATTGAATGCGATTCCCAGCGCGATCTGCATCATCGTATAGTAAAAGAATTTAGTTTTCAGTTCTTACTCGATTCCACGTTTTGTGCTTTCTAAGTTAACTTGCTTTCTGTTACACTCAACACTTGGGTGAGTCTTTTTGTTGTTGTTGTTTCTTGTAATTCAGTGAACAACGCGTAACAATTCATTAAGATGTGCAAAATGAATTCACAAATTTCATCTCATTTGATGTGATAAGTGCTATTTCTTGTCGGTTTCGCTACACTCCCCAGCCGACACCACCGCACCTACTGTATTCAGCTGTCCTGAAGATATCAAGACGAATATTGAGATGGGAACTTTCGGATCCATTGTGGAATGGAATGAGCCAGACGCCTATGATGTCTCGGGGAAAGTAACATTACTATTTAGAACCCATGCGCCAGGAGCATCCTTCCAAATTGGATCCACCGATGTCTTATACGTTTTCAGAGACAATTCCAGTAATATTGCAACATGTACATTCACAGTTAGTGGTATAGCAGGTGAGAGATCAGAGTATTCAATTAAGTAGAGAAAATAGCTATTTTAGTAACGTCACCACCAGTCTTGTATGAACAATCAGTTGTATCCACAAGGAATAGAGAAGACCCAAGTTGGAGTACCTGAACCTGGGTCCCCAAGAAACTCCAAACAGGAGTTATCTACGGGTAGCCACAATTTGCGCACCCACTTTATCTGCTCCCAGTTGAATTTAGCAGCCTTGACGGAATAAAGTGCACGTGATACTGTACTTTATTCCGTCAAGGCTGCTGAATTCAACTGGGAGCAGATAAAGTGGGTGCGCAAATTGTGGCTACCCGTTATCTACTATATTCTTTGAAGATCATGTGACAAAGTTTCCATTGGTAAAACCGAAGAAGAGAACCGATGAACATTTTAACGCGACTCAGACTGGTGACACACAAAAATCGGCCATCGCGGAGCATATGTGGAACGGCCAACATAACATTGAATGGGACACGACTAAAATTCTGCACATGACCACTACTCTCTAAATGTAAATGAGTGAAAATGTCACTCCCAAAAAGAGTGAAACTCTTGTAAACTACTCCAAAATGAGTGGTTTGTATTTTAAAAGAGTGAATTTCCACTCCAAAAGGAGTTAAACGAAGGACAACACTTTTGAGGAGTGAAACAAAGGACAACACAAAACGAGTGGAAATCCACTCTTTTAGGAGTGATTTTCACTCTTTTGGAGTGCAAATTAACTCTTTTTAAGTACAAACCACTCATTTTGGAGTGGTTTCAAAGAGTTTCAAGAAATTTTCACTCGTTTACATTTAGAGAGTTATTGGACTATGTTAAAGGAAACTCGTTGAAACATTATTGTGCCTTACCCAAGCAAAATTCATTAGAAATCCTTTTACTCTAAATTCCAAGAGGGGTGTAAGTTGATGAAGGCAGACACAGTTTTAGCATGTGAATGCTCATTTGCATTCTTTTGAATACGTTCATTTCAGTTGATACAACCCCGCCAACCATCCAATCCTGTCCGCTGGATATTGTCAAAGATATTGACCTTGGAATACCCAGCACACCTGTTTACTGGAGTACACCATCAGCTACTGATATGTCAGGAAACGTGTCGCTTGTGTCGCAGACACATTTTCCTGGTGATAGATTCGCAGCAGGTAGAAATACCATTACGTATACGTTTGTTGACGGCAGCGAAAATGAAGCACTTTGCGTATTTTCGGTTACTCTGCAGAAAGGTACGGATTTAATATTCTAATGCCCTAAATATAATATTATAACAGTCATTAGAAAATAACATAAAGATATATTCCATTGCAGTTGGTACCCGGTGCTGGCTGTTATGGTCAAATCAGAAATGATTTCTATAGACAATTTGATTAATGGCTAATCGATATACAAATTAGTTTGATAATGGTAACGTTTCAGGACAAATTTTGGTATTCGAAATATCAAATGGTGTTGAAATTTTAACTGCTTAGTTCTCCAGGTAGACAAGGATGAATATTTATTAATCTTTCCCCGGCGACCTCCGTATTACTAGCACCACGCTCTAACCAACTGAGCTACGAAGTCTAGGTTCGTAGAGGGGCGATAGATATCATCTTTAGGAGGTCCGAAATGTGTCCTTCGCTTTCCTAGCGGATAGAGCATCAGAACGATATATTTATATATACAATTTATACTTGTTTTTTGAAATATTCATCAAATGGTGTTGTTGAGGTAATCTACACTCTATGAATTTCAGTTGATAGGAATCCACCGATCATTCATTCGTGCCCGTCAGACATAGTGGCAGATATTGAACTTGGTACATCTAGTACACCTGTTAACTGGAGTATACCAACAGCTACCGATGACTCGGAGAAGGTGTCACTAATATCTCAGAGTCATGTGCCTGGTGACGACTTTGAAGTAGGAAGAAAGAAAGTGCTGTATAGTTTTGCTGATCACAATGAAAATGAAGCTACTTGTGTATTTTTCATTACTGTGCAAGAAGGTAAGGTTTTAGTCGTTGCAAATTATGATGACATGTACATGAATATTTAAATAATGGTCTAGCCCTCAATATATAATCATATAAATAAGACAAAGAATGGAATAGCAATACATCAGCTCTGTATTATTTACTGTCTCTCTCACTCTTACACACCCCCACACACAGCCATAGGCACGCACACACACATACACGTGCGTTGGCGCGTACATACAAACACAAACAAGCACACATTTAATGTGTCTTGTCACTTTTGGTTGATAGTGGACACACGTTCCCCAGTAATAAACAATTGTCCTTTCGGCTTATCGTCAACTGTTGCGAAGGGTTTCGAAAAGACATCGCTAACCTGGATCGAACCAACTGCGATTGATGCTTCCGGGAATGTCACATTGCTTGCAAGAACCCATTCTCCAGGAGATGTATTTTACGTTGGATCTACCACTGTGTTGTACCTTTTTATTGATTCTTCAAGAAATATGGCAGTTTGCACTTTTACTGTATCTGTCGATTCAGGTATGAATTGAGGGTGATATGTAAATTCTACAATTGCTTATAACTTTTTAGTGAAGAAATCAAATATTTATAGGACTGTACAAAACTGTTCTTAAACAATTTTCTTGTGAACTTTAAAGCTCCTGGTTTGTATGACAGTATTGTGAGCAGTAATACTGGGATGGAGGATGGTAACGAAGGAAGAATTCCCGCGATTTCTGGTGTAGGACTAGCCCTTTCTTTACTTATTATTGTGGTACTAGTAGTCGTAGGAGTTTGTGTTCTACTGATCTATAAACGGTAAGTCATTAAAAAATATGCATATATTTGTGGCATATTTGTGGAATTTAGATTCAAGAGAAATTTTAATGAAACGGACATAGCAGAATTGTGAAAATATTTAATCAA
>JAMKCH010038405.1:0-41661 GCA_023653785.1 Ophioderma brevispina | reverse complement strand
CTTCTGTTTTGCTTGATTTTAATCAGACCTGTCTTCGTTTCTGTTGCTGTTTTTAATAACACTGGGGCTCTGTGGTGCGGTTCATCCCACTGCTCTGTGTGCTGGTTTGATCAGACCGCTTGTTTGCTTGGGCTTTAATAACACCGGCTCTGTGGTTGCTGTTTTATCACACTACTGCTCTGTGATGCTGGTTTTATAGACCGGCTCTGTTATGCGGTTTTATACGACCCGGCTCTGTTGGTGCTTGGTTTATAACAACTGGCACCTGTGGTGCTGAGTTTATAAGACTGCTCTAGGTGCTGGTTTCATAAGGGATGCACCATGGAGACTTCAAGAGGTTTGGGAGCAGAAGTTTAGAGAGGAGTCGCCGGGTCAATTTTGTTTTTTTCCGTTTTTTTTTTTCGTCGCGCCGCTTTGCGGCAATTTTTTTTTTTTTATTTTTTACCACTTCCCCTGTTTTCTCTTCTGCAATCAGAGTGTTGGGTGGGCCAAGCTTTTTTTTTTACTCATCAAGTGCGTCCAAGTTTTTTTTTTTTTTGCTCCCATAGTGAGTCAACTTTCCTGATTTACGTCCTAGTTTCGGAACAGACGACCCCTGGTCGGCATCCTCCAACACAGCACCGCGGAGAGCACGGTATTAATCTAATATTATAAACACCTTGGGCGGCCCTGTGGTGCTGACTTTCAAGTGCCTCTCGGTGGCCTATCTGGTTGTCTGTTCTCTGCGGTGCTGAATTTTCATGTGCCTCTCGTGGCTCTGTGGTGCTGGCTCTGCGTGCTGTTGGAGGATGCCGGACCTCAAAGCGATACCAATGCACTTTTCGGTTTGCGGCGAACGGCGAAAAAAAACCACGGAAACTGTACATAGGGCTGATGGCAGTCCACGTCCGAATTTTGCGCCGCGTTACCCCCATTTCGCGCTTTTACTCCATCAATTTATTCTCAATGCAAATGCACCAAACTTTTATATCTAGTCAATATCAATATCTAGGGAGATAGGTACCGTCCCCCCTCCAGACCTACCAAACCAAGTTTTTGTGGTTTTCCTCACATGGTTCTATTACACATATACTGTCTAATCACAGAAAAAAAGAAAATAGAAACAGTTCAAGATAGCGTCCACCCTGACTGCCATAAATGGGTCTAAATAATAACATCCAAATAAACGTGCCCCATTTGAAAAATCGTGCGATTGTCCATCACTTACACAACTATCCTGGAAATCTTTGTTCACAAGGTATACTTGAACTGACAATTGGATCAGCTATAATGGTTTAGAGAATAATGCAATTTTGTAGCATAGTTTGATAACCAAATGAGGCAATTGCTCAACACAAATTGTTATATTCAAAGGTGGAATTCGTATTCTACGTATAACGTCACTTAAACAAGAACTATGGTAGAAATACCAAGTTTTCTTTTCTAATGAGAAAAACTAATTTCCTACTATAACTGACTACCGTTTGCGGTCATATGGAGGCCATCATGATGGTAGGAATTTAAAAAAATTACCACCTAAAGTTTCAGGTACTGACCAGAAAATCATTATTTGAATGAGTAATTGATGCTTCTGCGACATATTGTGGCTATTATGTGCACTTGTATAATTTGATGGCCATTTTTTGGCGGCCATTTTAGATATTTTAAAAAATTAAAAAAATCAAATACAGATATCAATTACTAATGATAGAAAACTAATTTCAATGAATATTCAAATTTGACCCATATTTGGATGTATACACCATTCTATAATTTTATATTCGTTATAAATTGATATTCTCGATCAAATAGTGTTTTTTCAATATAAGCACTTTGGCATTTTTTTCTTCATTCGATTTAGAGTTCGACGTTGGTCATAAGGTACTTAAAATCTCGCGGAAATCTGATCGAAAATAGACGGACTGAAAGAAGATCTTGGGGCCGTACACCATACTGGACGGGGGAAGAGAATTGCACATACTTGCTACATATAACCAAGGTTAAGGGCATTGGTAAAAAAATCGGTGCTGCTATATCAATTTGAAGGCATATAAAGAGAGGTAAGCAAAGACAAAATGAAAGTCCAATATGCTTGGACCATTTTTGTTTTTTTTTGTGTAGCATAAATAGACACACCATCATAGGCCGTTTGTACATGCATGTAATTTTCAGATTGTACTTACTCTTTAACTTTCAGCAAATGGAGTGAAGATCATGTCTTTATCTTAATTTCATATTTATGTTACAAAGATCCTAATAACAGCAATCTCATATTTGCAGCAAGAATCACAAGGTATCCCCAAGGGTTAGAACCTGTTTAGAATCTGTTGGGTTATTTTGTTTGCAATTACACACTTATTATTTTCATGTTCAATACATACATTCAGATCGATACAACTGGGAGAGAAGCGTAAAAAGTGGGAACTATATTCAATTCTATGCAAAAATATTGGCCAATGAGGCAAGTGAAAAAGATGCTCGGATATGACCAGGTGGCGAACCCCTGGGAAGTACAAATCTTCGAAATATTTTTTCCTAATTATAGAAATTATTTCTCCGTGGGTTCTCACGTCTAGTATGTTCACATTCTGAGAAGATGAATTAAATGTTTCACAATTTATGCCCTGAATCTCAGTGACTACGGGATGTACACCATGATCATTGACTCCAGCAAATAATGGGGGCTATTATAAGGTAAATCCGCTCGGTATGTATATAGAAGACCAAACACTTCACAGATTCCCTTTTTCATCTAACGCAAGCCAATGGTTTATCATCCACGCAACTGAAATGAATTCCAGTGTTAATAGACCATACCCGATTAGATTAAGCTATTTTTTCATGACGTGGAACACAAATTACCCGTCCTCTTCACGGAATAATCAAGTTAGAGTTCTACTACGTGAACTCTACTGTTGTTTCAATTTTTCTTTGACCCTATATTCCATCCTTTATTTGACAGGAAACGAAGAGTGAACAAAGCTCTTAGAAAGAAAAAAAAAATGTTTGGCAAACTGTGACCTTACAACTTGTGCAAGAACCCAAACGCGTAAACTTGTCCGCGTATCCCCGTTTCTAGCAATTTATTGTGTTCATAGCAGAAGTCGAAAATCATTCAACCGGTGCCGAACAAACATTTAACATAGGTCCTTTATTAATATGATTAGTATGGGGTTGGTTTCTGCAGCCAAAGTTGTTGTCAAAGCTTGCCCAGCAAATTTTCGTTCATGATTTTTTGCTCATCTTCGTTCCTTTTTGGAATCAATGATGAACATACGATCAAAGTTTATTGAACTCCCCACTCACAGTAGAAGTTTGAGCTACAGCCTCATTCACGAAGAAAATAAAACTCAATCTAAATCGGGCGGTGAAAACAATTCAAAAGCTTTTAACGTCATGATCAATAACAATGGCTTTGCAGTCCGAGAGAATCTGAAGTCCGTTGTCCTATTCATCCTATTCATAACGGGCGGATTTACTTATCAATAGCACCATTATTTGCTGGAGTCAAATTAATTATTGCCAATCTATTTTTTCAAATGTGCCAGTGTCTCTTTAAAGGTCCCAGGAAATGCAAATAGAATTGATGTGGTTTGTGTCAAGTCTACAAGGAGGGGCGAGAAAGCATTCAATATTTGGGTTGGTGATGACATCATTGGTGAAACTATTGATTTTTCAGAGAGTAATAGAAAATTCCAGGTCACTGGTGTGAATCTATTCATGACACTGACTGAAAATCAATAGTTTCACTAATGATGTCACTGGTATAGTGTATTCTTTTTTCTGGCCCTGTTTATTGGAATGGAATGTCCGGCAAAAGATTTGGAGTAGGTTTATCATCTCATTTCCTGGGACCTTTAAAGTATACGGGAAAGATGTCTTTCGTGAATTCGGCCCCTGAATCTTTCGCCATTTTGCTTTTACTTGCTAAACCAATAGCGAAGTCAAATTTGGGATTTCTTGGCCGAAATGTTGAAATGTCGCCCACGTTTTACTCTACGTGTATCGCAAGCCATTAGTCATAAGGTATTTCCGCAACGCAACAAAGAGTCAAGCGAATAATAGTAGTATTACATAAACCATATGAAGAAATAGACGACTCAGACCACTATGAAACTACTTTGAGTATACCAAACTTACCCCGAGATTTAAAGGGACATAATGGCATAAAAATTGACATAATGAAAAGGACCCTTACTGAAATCACTTCCACGAGTTTGAAAACAATTTGGATGTTTATATTCTGTAAAAACAGGACGAGTTCCGGGGGGGGGGGGGGGGGGGGGGGGGGGAGGTGACAATTTCCCGGAACAAGGATGCTGACATTACTGCCAGCATTTACCAAACTTGAAAAGCATTTTGTCATCAGCTCATTGCTATTGTATATGTGCTAATCCCGGCTAATCCATCTTTCACTTGCCAGATCAATATCTTACTACAAGCATGACAAGCCTAAAGTACAATGCCTGAATCCCGGTCTGAATGATTTTGAATTGTGTCGCAAAACATGCTAGATACACTGTAAATTCTGTCAGGGATGTGAACACCTTGCTTTTCTGTTCCAGAAATTGCCACAAACTGCCACCTCCCTCCTGGAACTCTTCCTGTTTTTTTTACTGTTTTTACAGAATATAAACATCCAAATTGTTTTCAAACTCGTGGAAGTGCTTTCAGTAAGGGTCCTTTTCATTATGTCAATTTTTTATGCCATTATGTCCCTTTAACGGTGATCACAGTAACGTACAAAACATTGTATGTTTAAACAAATTGTATATTTAAAATAAAAAAGGTATAAAGTGCTGCTCCTTTTGAAGTTATTGAAATATTTTACAGAAATGCACGATTTATATTTAAAAAAATGTTTCAGTGATGTTTTGTTTGGACAGCCTGTGCACCTCCTTCCTTAAACCAGTGGGAGTTATGATTAATGCCCTTGGGAAAATCGATAGCTGCTTTGTGCATAATTACAGCTAATTACATTGATAATCTGTATTTTTCATATTTATTTTTATTATTTTTTTACCTTCTCGGAAGTCCTGACTCTTCAACATGAACATTTCTGTGTATATCTCGATCTCCTCTATCATGCACATGAAGGATAAAACTACAGATGATAGATTTGTTGGCCAATTTTCGAATTTCCCGCTGACATTATGACTCATTTGTTTACAAAAATGGCGAATTTTCAATGCAAAATACCTGTACAATGCAATGAACGCCATTCACAGCGCACAGAGCACACACGAGTTTTCAGTCGATTTGGTGCTCTATCTTTTCCTCTCCTGCATTCAGTTCCACCAATATAGCGATAAATGTTGGTTGACTAAGTTCCTTGATCCTTGTAGATTGCTAATTGAATTCCAGGCTTCGTAAGTGTGAAGGAAATATGAAAAGTTATTTACAGCTACTTACGTACAAATCTCCCTGAACATTCCACGTCTTACGGTGAAATTGTCTGCATGCGGCTAGGATAATTCACCGCGCGCTCAAATACTAGACTTGATAAAAATCTTGGACTTGGCACCAGCAGTTTGTACTGATTGTATGGGTTTGAATTGGCGTTTCTTTTCTTTTTTTTGCAGTTTTGCAATAGGTTAGCATTTATTTTGACAACATGTCGACTTCCCTTGCCATATACACTCCCTCTATATCGGGGCCGATTCAGGGGATGGTCTGACATTGACGTCTTTTGTATCTGGATTTGTGGGTTTTTGTGAAAAAGCCTTCAGTCGTACTTTGAAATGACTTCGTTTTAGACCAAATGAGTTTTAGATTTTTCCAGGTCAGCTGCATCTTTTCATAAAGTATTGGAAAATTCAATCTGGGCTCTATTCCTGACCCAAGTCCGTGCAAGGGCTTTGAAGAGGAGCTTTTTGTGTCAAGCAAACCACTGAATCGAGATTTCGTTCGCACCGAACTCAAACCACATCCGCACTTTTTGAAACCTAACCACATTTTGGACCGGACCACTTGGCGCATAGCGCTCCCGATCGCCCATTTTTTTAGACTTTTTATATAAATATTTGGTCGACAAAAGCGGTAAATAAAAAAATAAAAAGCATATAGCTTTTTTACTCAAACCACCGACAACCCTTGTTGCCTAATGTTCGCTACGTTTTCAAAATTGTCTTATTACGAGTACATTTTGTTTTGTTTGGATTTTGCTGTTATTATTATATTATTAGTAGTAGTAGTATTATAATTACGTGCGCAAATTGAACTGCATATTGCCAGGGCCTTTTCCATTCGGAACCTTTAATCTTTAAATGGAACATCTTGGCCTGAAGGTGTGATTTGATCACCATCTGTGCAATGTTTTTAAAACGATTTTGAAAACTCATTTTTTGTTAAATTTCTTGTGAACATTTTATAGTGTTGATAATCGTTTAACCGCTGCTTTACATGTGTCTCTCTCTTTTGTGCTTCTTTGTATCAGACTATGAGCTTTTTTATGGTGCTCTTGTCATTGTATTTTAAAATATGCAGTTTATGCAGTTTTTTTGTATGCGCTTTGGGGTTATGTAAAACCCCCCCCCCCGCCGCTCTTAATTTTTATTATCATCATTATTGCCTAACTTTCTCTATTCTCTTACCGCAACTTTTTGGTAAAAATAAATAAATCATTCGCTTTTTTTTTTCATAGTCTGATTAGTCTGTGTCCGCGTATACTCCGTCGTGCACCAACGCGATGGCTGGTAAAATAATGGTTCAAAAAGGTCTAATAAAAAAACCCCAAACTTTTAGTGCTATGTAATCGAGTATGTTCTTAACCCTCGTTTTAAAACCATTTTTTTGTGTAACACGGTTAACCGGGGGGGGGGGGGGTGTGGTTAGCACCCCTTCGAGAATTCGTTATAAACCACCCGATCGATGCTTATTTATTTTGAGACCAGTGGTAGCTTGTGGTCCCCTCTCTCTTTCTTTCAATGATACCAAATGATAGCAAAAAACATACCTAGTAATGGGCGTCCCAATGACGTCATCAGTCCGCGAGTCGTCAAAATTTGTCATTTTCCTTCCTTTCCCATTCCACGAACATAGCGAAAAAATATCCAATTTTGGCCCTAAAAAGGGTCGGAATAAATCGGATTTGCAATGCTGTTTTCAAGCTCTAAAGATACATTGACTATATTTCCATAAACGTCGATATTTCGAGTCCATACTGTGCATAGTAAAGTTTCCAAAATGACCATAAAATATCCTTGGTGGCAACCACCTCCCCTTACCAGCTAACTTTCGACGGCAATACCTAACCCTGTGAAGGTGTCAACATTATTTTTTTTTTTTTTTGCTAAATGGACCATAAAAGAATGAGAGAACTATTCCTAAAGCGTTTTTTTTTACGAAAGCTTCTGGCATTTTAGCGCACCGGAGCCAAGTTCACGACTACTTCCCACTCCCTTGATAAGACTGGTCTAATTCTATTTTTTAAGTGAAGCAAGGTCGTCCTACTTCCGTTTGTGATCAGGGGAATGCGCACCTCTGTTACGGGTATTCACATTCGAATATCTCAATGAAAATTGAATAAAACCCCAAAAAAAACACTAAAAGATGCAATAAAATTTGAATTCCCCAAAGTTTTGCAAAATTGAAAAAGTAGTCAACTCGTCTAACAGGTCATGGTTTTATTCCGTACATGTTGCTATGGTAGCTAGGACACCTCTCATGGGGGACACTAATTTTCGTTACACCGGCACTAGTTATTAACAGGTGATGTATATTCTTGTTTTCCATGAAAACTATTTGCACCCAACGGTTTCCAAAGTTAAAAATCAATGAATAGCATCTGAAAAAAATTAATCATCTGTCGTAAAATTGGAAACGTTTTTGGCGAGTTTCTAGGAACCCCCTCCTTGTCACATTAATGTTAATTTAAAAACAACCTTGGTTTAATTTTTTAGTGCACAATGTACGAGCAGAAGGCACTACAATGGGCCCGCTTTTCCGATCCATATTTTTCAATATTCTTGAGGTAATAAGGTCTTTGGGTAGTTATTAGTAAGATTCATGGGCGGGTCCACTTGCCCCCCCCCCCACTCAACCAACGGGAGTGCATAAGACCTTATGCACTTACGTATTTTAACACTTAAGGATTAAAGTAAATTGACAATACACAAACCCCCAATCGTTTTTCCCTTTGTTCCTGGTACTAAATTCATAAATGCTTTGTTATTCCCATATACAGTCATGAATTATAAGGTGCCTACCTTAGAATAGGCGATCAACGATGTCTTATAAACAAACCACCTCAGTGTAACTCGTTAAGTACATACTTGCTTTTCCGTTCTTTGCATGTAATATATTTTTCTACATATTGTTTTCGACCCGCTCTGTATATTCCCTCCGGTACTTGTCCATTATTAATGACAATTGAGTCTTACACGCTTTACTGTCGACAGTGCGAGTGTGTCATTGCGTTTTTTGTGAATTTGTTTTACACTAATTTAGTACGGCGCCAACAATCAATATGAAATATAACGATGCAACGTGTGTGGGCTTGCCTTCACCTTGCAATTACAAACTAAAGAATACCCAAGTCTTGTCCTTCATCTGGCAATATAATCAAATTTTGCTCGATTCGAAAGTACAGCATAATGACGACCTCCTGAATCATTGTATAACAACGTTCACAATATAAGCATACAGTCTGAAACTATACAATGGAAAACTACATAGAAAAGAATTATAGTGACAAAATGTAAATAATTTATTTTAATTTTCCGAAGGCGAAACAAAGGCTTCTGTATTTTTGCGAACGAAACGAAACAGATCTCCCAGGGATACCCGCTTATTTCCCGTCAATCATGCCTACGTGCAAAAGGAATAAAGCGTTGTAATCCAATGGGAGTTCTGTTTCGTTTTCGTTTCGCAAATACCTTAAGCAAAAACAATCCACCAACTTGGATTGAACCGTCATTTCATTCGGCGCATTTTGGCACCTCACGTCGTTGAAACCATTGATTTGGGTTTTTTCCCTGGCAGGTGTGCTATACTTGGAATGTGTAATATTTTATTGGTTCATGGGTGGATCGAACAAAAGAATTTTACATGACACGCATCAGCTGTGTGCTTTTACGTGGAATGTGAATTCTTTTGTTCCTGGATCAATTCAAACAAAAGAATTTACATTCCATGCATCAGGTGTGTGCTTGTACTTGGGATGTGGGATTCTTTTTTGTTTGAGTGGATGCACCAAAGAATTTTACATGCCATTTACCAGTTGTGTGCATTACTTGGAATTGTAATTCTTTTGTTCATGGATTAAATCCAACAGATTCGGAGGGGGTGCAAGGAGCAGGAACAGAACAAAGAATTTTTACATGACCTGCACCAGCTGTGTCTTGTACTTGGAATGTGGAATTCTTTCATTTGTTTCAATTGGATCAATAAAACAAAAGAACTGTTACATTACATGCGCCAGCTGTGGTGCTTGACTTGGAATGGGAATGTGGAATTCTTTTGGTTCATGGATCCAATCAAACAAAAGAATTTTCCATGACATGCGCCAGCTGTGTGTTTGGTACTTGGAAAGTGGAATTCTTTTGGTCAGGATCAATAAAACAAAAGAAATTTACCCTGCCTTGGTGCCAGTTTGCCTTGTACTTGGAATGTTAAATTCTTTTTGTTCATGTATCAATCAAACATAGAATTTTACATGACATCGCCAGTATGTGCATTGTACTTGGGATGTGGGATCTTTTTGTTCATCGAGTGGATGGCCCCAAAAGAATTTACATGCCATGCACCAGGGTGTGCATGTACTTGGACTGTGTATTCTTTTGTTCATGGATAATCCAACAAAAGAATTTTTACAGGACTGCACCAGCTTTGTTCTTGTACTTGAATGGGGATTCTTTTCATTTGTTTCCTGATTCAATAAAACAAAGAAGTTTACATGACTGCGGGCCCAGCTGTGTGCCCTTATACTTGAATGGAATGTGGAATTCTTGTGTTCCTGGCTCAATCAAAAAAAAAATTTTACATGACATGCGCCAGCTGTTGTTTTACTTGAGAATGTGGAATTCTTTTGTTCATGGGATCAATAAAAACAAAGAAATTTACATGCCTTGGTGCCAGTTGTGCTTGTACTTGGAATGTGGAATTCTTTGTTCATGGATCAAACAAAACAAAAGAATTTTTACATTACATCACCAGGTAGTGTGTGCTTATTACCTGGAACGTGGAATTTGTTTTTTGTTCATGGATCGATTAAACAAAAGGATTTTTCATGACATTCGCCAGTTGTTTTCTTGTACTTGGAATGTGTAATTCTTTTGTTCCTGGAGTGATCCAACAAAATATTCAACACGTTTCACGTAACCGCATCGCGTATATAGCATCTACATCTCACCCATTTATTAACCCTCGTCTACCTGAGCCATTTTGAACAAAACGCCCGTGGGGTGGGGGGCGATTTTTTTTAACGGAACACCCGTTTCCTGGAAATTTGGTACCATATGGTAGCTTATAGTTTCTTCTCTCCATTGGTACCAAATAAGTACCAACATCCCCATTATGACGTCACCATACCGTCATATGTTGAAGAAAGTAACAAAATACTGAATTATGGTGAAAATTGAATATTTCGCAATTTTAGGACTCAAACACCACTTATATATGCTGTCATTATTTAAAACTATCATCAAGTAGAGTCAAACACCGCTGAAAACCTGATTTTCCTAACCTCTTTGGGCGAAAAATTGAAATTTTTCATGTGTGTATCTAAGGAAATTGGCAGTTTTGCTATATACAAACTTTATGACGGCATTGTGACGTAATGCTATGTATGTTGGTACTCCATTTGGTATCGATGGAAAGAGGACCATAACTATCTATTGGTAGCAAATCAAGTGTCTGTGATGTTCTTGGGTTGTGTTAGGCATGTTGGTACTTCGCTAACCGAAGGTGGTGATTGACACCCCCCCTTATCCATACTTTTGGATCCACCCTGTATTTTACTTATACCCCGGTGGAATGTTTGTTTTTGAATGAAAAGGAGCGGAAAAATGTCACTTTGACAATTACCCTAAATAATTTGGCACCAAAAAGGGGGTTTTAGCAAGCCGTGGAAAAACCTGACGGGCGGGGTGGTACCCCCCCACCCCCCCCCCCACCCCACCCACCCTCCCCCCCCCCCCCCTTCGTAGACTAGGGTTAATATTTAAGGCCTTTCAGATATAAATATCATGTTAATATATTAATACATTTTTACCGAGAATGAAACCACAACCTTCGAAAGGCTTAATGTATTCGGAGCGGGCATACAAATGCGGATTCTCAGGATTATATAATAAGTCGTTCAGACTTATTGGTGTTTTGTCCTACTTAAAATTGGGACCATGCCACTTAAGTTTGGATTTTTTTCACCGAGTCTCTCCATATCGGCTAGAAAAGTTTTCCGGGACGGATCTTAACGTGTAATTGACCCCCTCCATCGAACCGGAAGTGGGTCAAATTCGGGTCTTTTTAAGGGCCCGCTGGTGCTTGATTTCCTGATTTTGGTTTACGCAAGAGGCCCTATTGGGTTCGGGAGGTGGGGTCCTCTCCCTACTCACGTCTCGGAGCACCCTTTCTTAGTGGTGCTCTGGTTACCTCCTCGGGAAGGGGTCAAAGGGTCGCTGGTGCCTGCAACCTTGGTGTTGAGAGTCTGGGGCCTCGCTGCTCCTAACCGAGGGGGGAGGGGAGTGCGCGTGGAAAGTTCATCAAGATTTTAGTTTTAAAGAGGCAATGATAAGATCCCAACAACATCCAAATATAAAACAAAATAAAATAGCTAATGAATCGTTTGTTTGTGGTGTTCATTTTGAATCCGGTTGATTTTTTACCAAAACAAGTCATAAACAAACGAACCTTGTTGTTTCAAAATAGAGTCAGAAATGCACCATCAAACGCATGACTGTTTGACCGGTAATCACCTACTCTGTCCAACGGTGTCTGGCAAGCCCCAATTCAACTTGTATAAAAAATCTCAAAAACACTTTCAAGGATAAAACGCAAATCAAAAATAATTGGTTTATTTTTCCTGCAAGTTATCTGTTTTCGCGTTTTTATTTATACCTCTTTTTGGGAAAACCGTACAGGCCCTAATATATACTTGCAGCTTAACCTTTCAGATCTACATTCACTTACACTAAAAACTTAGATTCGAATACGAGTACTAACCTTTTCATCATCCTCAGGTAAACATGAGTTCGGTTTTTAAAATAGTTTCATCGTTAGTATAGGATTGTTACAAGAATTTTATCAGAGAATTCGAAGCAACTATCATCAAGAACCATTCGGTACAATTGATTGAATAGAAAATTATCCCTTAACTCAAAGACGGAAGAAGGCGTTGCATTTGAAATGCTGAAAACGCATTTATCTTTTTTAGGTTGTACATGATATGTTAAAATTACCAAGGCGTCGTTTTCCATCATTACTATGAAATCATTTCAATCGTTTCAAAGCACTTCTCTTCACCTTCCTCCTTGTTTATGCTCTCTTTCTGTACATATCGTCGGGTTGTAGTACATTAGTGGACGGATTTAAACAAATCTAATTATTTGTTTCCGAGAAAATCGCAGTTGAAAAATCGCGGAACTCTAGGGGTCCGTACACACCCCACATACGACCAACAACAAATCCGATGAGAAACGAAATCAACAAACGTAAATTTATTTTAGCTAATATTCTTAGGAATTCTTACTTGATAAAATGGATGTAATACATTGGAAAGTTAACCATCATAATCCGTCCACACCAAAAACTACGCAAAACGGCGATTGTTGGTTCATGACATAGTGACTGATGTTGATTTTCCCTATACTAAGCTTTATTCAGCATCCGTCATTATTGGTAAAACATCATCGCGTTTTCTAACAGCCGTCAAACCAACGTCCGTCCATTTGCGAATCTGCTCAATTTGGTTATTACATAATGGCGATTTTGAGTGGATTGCCGCGATTCACGCTTTGAACTGTTAATAATCTAAATTTCTAACTACTATCGATAATGATAAATGAATTCATCTTTTTGCTTGGTCAGTTATAAATTTAAGATATAATATTTACTAACAAAATTATTTAAATATTCTTTAAGAAGAAAATGTTGTATGTTTACACTTCTTTGACATAGGGTTCAACATCCGTCACTATGTATCACCCAAGAGTCCCCCTGTTTAGCACATCCGTCAAAATTGCAAAATTTCTAATTAAATATTTAATTAATGAAGTACTTGAAAGGTTTGGCACTTGGCATGTTTGAAGATGTGGTAAATTTATACCATTTCCCTTCGTAAAAATTATAAAAATTTCAAACCATCCGTCACATGTATACACCCGACGATATACGTCCTAATCGTAAAATATTAATACAATCAGAACATTTAAATATCATCCTTTTCATTTACTGTATCAAGAAAGAATTTCCCTTTCGATATTGGATTCTTAACAAGTAATTATAAAACTTCATGTTTGTGATTACAATTATGTTGTGTCTTCATAGGTTATTATCTTAACAGATCTAGTTGTTTGTGTCATATTGTAACAACACCATTAGAGCAACGAAATAATTCCCCAATGGCAGTTTAACGTATACATTACTGTAAATTAACGGAAAGGTCACCAGACAGAGTGAATTCCAAATAAAAATGCGCATTACACCACCAAATTTGACCCTGACCTGTTTACTCAACTGTGACGTAGTAGATGTTCCATGACTGCATATTTTTTCCTTTCTAATGCTGAAAAATGAAGGCATTTGGTGAAGAAATAAGGTTCTATATATATGGAAAGATTTCGCGGCCTGATCATTTTACCCCTTCAATGGGATTTGCACAGTTAACTGGGTTTTCAGTTCCATTTTTTGTCTGAATACGGTGACAAATCTTGCACCTAAACCCAATTGTGACAACTGTCAACATCGATCTATGGAGACAAATTCATACAAAGGTACTCAACCTGTCTTGGCAATTGACACCTCATGTTTCATGAGGAAGCTTAGTCTGAAATCGACTGGCTCAAGTTACTGGCGCCAAGTATCAGAACTCGCAGATAAAGGCGATTACTGGCCTAATCTGTAATCTCTCTTGCTTATTTACCAACGAGTGTCTGACAAAGAGAAGAGGGAAATTGGTGAATCTCTCAGCGAGACTCTACAGGTCCTGAATTTGATTATCAAACTGCTGGTTCATCGATGTCAAACAGGTAATACATCTAGTACTGATCTTTTAGGGCATCCGTGAGACCACTCACATGCTGAATACCACAAGAAGTAAGGTAAATGATTTAGGCGAATCTCGGGCTATCAGTTGGCTTTTCGCAACCCAGTGTTGGTCGTGGTTTGTGGTAGAATACATCCAACACCCCTAGTGTGGCAAAAATGGATCGGTGTGACGGGTGTGTGAAGCGAAGCTATTTAGCCCAGATGATCTTTTAAGTATATGTTCTGTATGAATTCTTTGTTCTTTGATTTGTACCAGTGAGTCAGGTATTAGTTTCCATTTGTTAGTGTTTTGGGTAGAAATGAATATTTTAGTAGTATCTTGTATTTGCTGAGATGGTAAGCAAATACCTGGTGCAACAGGTTTTCAATTGGAATGGTGAGGTAACCCTGGCAAGCTTTCTGGAGGGCGGCGAGCCGGGCGATCTTTCTCCGGTCTGTTAATGGTTTCCAACGGAGATCGTGTAACATGCCAGATACGTTGCATTGTCCAGTTGTAATTGTTGCACACAAAGCGGGCTGCTTGACGTTGAACCTGCCTCCAGCTTAGATTTCAAATCATCTGTGTAAGGGTCCAGATGGCACCACAGTGCTCCAAATATGGTCTACAATGTACTGTATCAAGGTTATTAATTTCTTTAAATGCATGCCTGTCAAATTTCTTTTTTTTCCAAACCCCAAAGTCTGTTGCCTTTAGCTGCAATTGGAATTTGTAATGAGATTTCCAACTTCTATTTGTGATATAGCACAACACTAAGATATTGGTGAGATTTAGTTTCTTGCATTTCTTGAATTGGTTCACCTTTACAACAAAACATTTGTCGGCATTAAACTTCATCTGCACCGGGTGTTTGCCAGCTGCTAAGTCTGTCAAGTCACTTGTAATGGTCAAGCGTCGTTGTTGTTGGTGATGGTTCTGTAAAAACGCAATCATCACAAACAGTTGGCACGTTGGAGTGATCTGGTCATGAAGTGTTTTATTGATATATAATAAGAAAGAAGTGGACCAAGTACCGTGCTTGGTATACCCCGATCTTACACATACCCAGGCAGTCTGAAAAAATCCCCTTGGGAGGACTAGGTCCATACGAGTTGATAGCTCAACTAAACCTATATGGAGGTCATCCGAAGAGGTACAGCACAAGCTGTCCTGGGAGACTTTGATGGAGCGAGACAAACACATGTAGTAACCGGGACAAGTTCCACCTGTACGTGTACCATGGGTTCATGCCTGCACGTTCAAGCACCAAATACAGCTTCACACCCATCGAACTAAGAGGTTGAAACCACCAGATGAGAGAATACGCCCCTGTACCAACCCTGGCTTGATAGCTAGTTGTAAAGGGTGTCGTGCATTTCATACGAAAGTCGCCGGTTCAAATCGGGCCAAGCGCATATGTTTTTTGTTATCAAACACTACTTCGCTGGACATCTCCAGGGAAAGATTAATAACAATATACAACGTGAAAAGGTGTAAAGCTTGGCGGCCCTTTTGGATATATGCAAATTCGGATCTTTTCCCTGTAACATACTTGGGCATTTTGCTGAGGTTCATCCCAAATTGTGCTTATTTTAACTAGAATCAAATAGTAAGTGTGTATGTATCTTCTATGTAGTTGTCTACCTCAAGATTACTGCATAAACCCAGAAAGCCGTCCTGATGTTGAATAAGTTACATCATCTTTACCTCAAGTATACCAAATCAAAGCCAATCATCAATCATGTTCCACACCATTTTCATATATAGTCACTATAATTCCAGAAAACCTGTAGAATTAATGCAAGCCTTTGGAAGCTAAAACTGTTTAAAGGTCCCCAGAAATGCAAATAGATTGATGTGGTTTGTGTCAAAGTCGACAAGGAGGGCGAGAAAGCATTCAATATTTGGGTTGGTGATGACATCATTAGTGAAAACTATTGATTTTTTAGAGAGTAAAGAAATTCCAGGTGACTGGTGTGAATCTAAATTCATGGCACTGACTGAAAATCAATAGGTTGTCACGAATGATGTCACCGGTAGTATATTCTTTTTTTGTGGCCCTGCTTATTGGAATGGAATTCCCCGTAAAGATTTGGACTAGGTTTAAATCATCTATCATTTTCCTGGGACCTTTTAAAAATCCAGAAAAAATAGAGTTTGAATTTGTATATGTTTGAATATGTAAGACAATAAAATAGTAAATTCAGATTTTTCCCCCAAATTTGATGACGTCAACCTTTATTCGTAATCTCTATTGTTTTTTGGGCAATCCAGGCGTAATTTACGACATCTGGATTCGTAATCCTGAGGTTTTAAACAATCAGTTGATGTTAGTCTGCAAAAATTCTTCCGAGGTAACCTCTCAACATGCTTGGGGCTCTAAAATAGTACACCTCAGCTCTAGTGTTACCAATATTTTTAACACTCCAGTTCACCAGCCAACAAAACAAAGGCCACGCACATCTGATAGTAGGCCCAACCCATTTTCAAACTGAGTTTATCAATCCCAACAAGCGATTAGCGCAAGCTCCAAAAACGACTCCACATCTCCACACGAGCCTAAGGGCGTCCTTCAATAGATTTTGCTTTGAGGTCCATTGTTAAAAGTTATTGATGAAGTCCATTTTTTGATCAGCAGACCACAGGAGGTTTACATGACCAATACTGCAGGAAATCAAGGGTAACAACCGCGCAGCGAAATGTTGTAAGCTTGAGAACACACGGCAGAGATCAACTCTTCCTTCTTTTAGTCGCTTGCAACATTCCCCACTTAGTTTGAATATTTATCCAAACATCGGGACTAGTACGTTTAAATTCAAGACTCTCCATCTATGTATATGGGCACTGCATGAGCTTTGTCCCCCAGTACATTAAAAAAAAAACGGCGAGAAAAAATTAAGACATATGAAAGAGACCCTTACTGAAATCGCTTTTCAACGTATTTGAAAACCATCTAGTTGTTTACATTCTGCAGAAAAAAAACGAGATAAGTTACAGGCATTTGCGCGGGGACAGGTCGATATTCCGACGTGTCTTGACTCCGAAAAGGTTTTTTCTCCGAACGGATCATGACTCCGAACACACTGTTTTCTATGGGAGCTCATAATTCCGAAAGGTTTTTGTTTCGAAGAGTCTTAGTCCGAATTTCATTTACTCCGAACGGTCCGTTTCTTCTTCCGAAAATAAAGATCATTTACTCCGAAAAGTTTTATCTCCGATCGATTATTTCTCCCTAAGGGTAATTGATCCGAAAGATTTTTTATTCCGCGTGGTCTTTATTCCGAAAATGACATAAAAATGGTTATTAATCCTAACCGCAAAGTTATTTGATCCGAAAGGTTTTTTTTACTTCCTACAGGTCATTTGTGTTCTCCGATTTTTCGGAATATCTACCTTTCAAAGAAAACCTTTCGGAGTAAAACCCTATTTTTTTTTTATTTTCATTGAGATTTACTCCGAACGGTCATTACTCCGAAAGGCGTTTCTCTCCGAATTTTCGGAATAATCGACCTTTCCGGAATACAAACCTTTGTAGTTAATACCTATTTTTTTTATTTCATAGGATAATTTACTCCGAAAGGTCAATACTCCGAAAGGTCGTTTCTTCCGAATTTTCGGAATATCGACCTTTCGAATAAAACCTTTCGGATAAAAACCGATTTTTTTTTATTTCAGAGGATATTTACTCCAAAAGGTCATTACTCCGAACGGTCATTTAGATCCGAATTTCGGAATATCGACCGTTCGGAATAAAAGCCTTTCGGAGTAATACCTCTTTTTTAATTTTCATAGGATTTCACGCCGAAAGGTCATTACTCCGAAAGGTCGTTTTCCGTCTTTCTGCGAATTTTCGGAATATCGACCTTTCGGAATAAAACCCCTTCGGAGTAAACCATTATCGACCTTTGCGTAGAAATAAAAACCTCTTGGAGTAAAAACCATTTTTTTATTCATAGGATATTTACTCCGAAGGTCATTACTCCCGAAAGGTCGTTTCTCTACGAATTTTCGGAATATCGACCTTTCAGAATCAAACCTTTCGAGTAAAAACCTAATGTTTTTTTTTATTTGCATAGATATTTACTCCGAAAGGTCATTACTCCGCAAGGTTGTTTCTTCGTCTTCTCCCGAAGTTGTTCGGAATTCGACCTTTCAAATAAAACCGTTTCCGGAGTAAAAAACCTATCGACCTTTCGGAATCAAACCTCTTGAGTATAAAGACGATTTTTTTATATTCATAGGATATTTACATCCGAAAAGGGTCATTACTCCGAAAGGTCGTTTCTTTTTCCGATTTGGGAATATCGACCTTTCGAATAAACCTTTCGGAGGTAAAAACCTATTTTTTATTTCATAGGATATTTACCTCCGAAAGGTCATTACTCCGAAGTCGTTTTCTCCGATTTTCGGAATTTTGACCTTTCGGAATAAAAACATTTCGAGTACAACCTATTTTTTTTATTTCACAGATTTTTACCCCGAACGGTCATTACTCCGAAAGGTCGTTTTCTCCGAATTTCGGAATAGTGACCTTTCGGACTAATACCTTTCGGATTAAAAACCTGAATTTTTCGTCCAATGACTTTTCCCCCGATTTAAACGAATACTTTGCCTTGTCTGATAAGGGACCTTTCTTCCGGATTGATGTACATTTCAAAACCAAAAACGTTTAACATAAAACACTTTTTCCATTAATAATGGCCCCTATCTCATTGTTTACAATGTCTTTTCTTTTCTTTTCACCTTCCGTTCCTGTACTCCTCTTTTCCTCCTGTCCCTCTTTTCTTATTAAATAATTTTCTCCTCTTTTGCTAACTTTATCTTTCTGTGAAGTTTCGTGTTTTCCTTCTACAAATTTTGATTTTTTTTGCTTGTCCTTTGATGAATATTCTTTCTCTTCCGTTCTATCTGGTTTTCTTCTTCCTTCCCACCTTTCCTTTCTTTTCTTCTAATCTTTCCTTCCATTTTTTCTATTCCATCTGTGTTTTCCATTCTATTCTTTCATTTTTCTTTTCTTTTCGTTTTCACATTTCCGCTTTTCACCGTTTTCCACCTTCCACTCTTCTTCACTTACTTTCTAATCTTTTTGTATTACTTTTCTTACAAGCCCTTTTTTGTCTTATCTTTGTATTTTGTAGTTCAGTCTGTATTTCCACGTTTTTCTGTCCTCATTTGGTCTGTGTGGTCTCCCTCCATATGGTTAGCGGTCTTTGATTCGTTTTATTCTGTCGTCGTTCTTTCTTCCTTTTTGCCGTCTGCCTTTCTATCTTACCGCATGTCTTTTCTGTAGTTTGTCTTCGTCTCTCTTTCTCAGTCTTTCGTTCTCGGATTTGTCTTTCTTTCTAAAATTTGACCTTTAATTAATTCTTTCTGGTTTTTCTTTTTTCCCTTTCTTTCTGTCCTGCAGTCTCCATTTTAGCTTCCCTTTCCTTTCTTTTTTCTTTTTGGTCGTCCTGTTTTATACTTTCATTCCTCTTTTCTTTCAGTATTAACTGCTTGTCACTCTTCGGTTATGTGCCCTTTCGCATGTAAAAACCGGCACTTTAAGGCCCGTATTCCAGAAACCTATTTAGCTAAACTTGAATTTTAGCTTAAAATCGCCGTACTCTAAAAATTTCGTTTAGTAAACGTTTTAAAAAAATAATTTTACTATGTGCTTACTTCCGCAATAAGGTACATTTTTTTGAAGAGTACCAACAAGTTTTAAAATTTGAGATTTTTGCATAACTTGTGTTGTCTAGTAAACTACGCCTTCGAACGAGTGTAAAAATTGCTTATTTTGTTCACAAAAGACACGATTTTACAATTAGAATCGGAAATCTCCCGATCGTATTTAACGACAAGCTAGAAACGCCAAATTTATAGTCTCGTCCATGATGAAACAGTGGCACCTCAAGAATAATGAACCTCAACGGAACCTCTCGGAACCAACGGAACCACTAAACGAATGAGCGTAGACACGTACCAAGCGCATTTCACGGCTATTTTCATATTAGAAGGCCGTTTACATCAGCCGTTGAATTATTATTGGAGATCTCCGCTATTATTTTTTTCCAAGCAGCACATTTCATTGTTTTGCTATACTTAGAGAATTGCGAGCTTTACCACTAAACCCACAACCAATGCAACTGTGGCAAAAATATCAAATAGTTGCAAATTGCTTTAAACAGAATCCTTAAACATGAGTAACAGCGTCGTTTTTTAAAGACTAACTTGGGTGTAATAAAGGCCCAATTTGGTTTGTTAATGGTTGAGCCAAAAGTTGTATCAGGGCTTTTCCGTATAGGGTTTAGGCAAAGATGTTCTATATAGATAGAGGAAAAACTTTACGTAATCTTTATAAAATTCATCGTCTCGCATGTTTTGCCGACCAGAAGAAATACATAGAGTAAAAAAAACAACCAACATAGAAAGCAATGGCTGGCCCTCCCCGCTTCCACATACTGTGGGGTGGCCGCTTGTGTATACACTAATCGGTAGTTGATACAAATTTATGTATTTTTTTTATCTTTTTTATAAATAACAACATTTAACTTTATTTATCAATGTTTTTTTCTCATAATGCAATACGCGCTTAGGTGAAAAGATGTATTCATTGAGCGGTTTATTTAAATCAAACGACTGACGTGTCATTTCAATTCGTTTGTGTGGCCATGGGTAGGACAAATTTAACCACCCAATAGCACCCAACATCAAACAAACTGATATTTGCCGGATTGTTGTATCGATCGACATTATGTGGTATACAAGCACCCAAAAATACTAATATCCGTGCAATATTCAAAATGTCAGCTGCCCCAGCAGCCCGGACGATTGGTTTTGAATGGGCTTCACCCCCTGGTTTTAGGCGCATACGTCAACTGGCGAGAATCAAATGCAAACATGATTTTGTCATGGAGAGTGCAATGCACTTGACGGCGAAAACCACCTAAAAAAACACTTCATAAAACCTAGCCCCGTGTGAAATTTCGATGCATTTTGGCAAAGTTAAATTACGTTTAACCTTAACCTCTCTCCTGCATGGATTACGTTTTTCTCCCCATTTCTTGCTTAGCTTAAAATCCCGCTAACATTTTTTTTGGATACAGGCCTAAACAATTAAACATCCAAATTGGTAAACATGTTCTAACCGTGTCTGGGCAAGAATCATATGAGTGTCACACTTGAACTATAATGACCAACATGTGACCTTGATCCCATTTTTTTTCAAATTCTTCATTTTTGAATAAGGTCCACGACCATCATCACAATTTTTCAACAGAACCATTTCTCCAAGTCTATGGGTGTACATGGATTGCCCTCTAATGACCCTACATGACCTCTTTGTAAAATACTTTAAAAGGGGGTGATTTAAATCTATTAACCAAAACGCATTTTCCTAATCATATGGGCGTATCCAGAAACTTGATGTTTAGCTAAACGGATTTTAACTTAAAAATTCGCCGTAATTTAAAATTGCGTTTAAGCAAAACGCGTTAAATATTTGGTAACTATGTTGCTTTGGCGTAGTAAGTTGCGCGTTTCAACTTTTAAACTCCTTTCTGTAATTGCTTTATTTTAAAGCGATCGTTTATCTCACATAAACGTTCGTTTAGCTAAACAGCCTGTTTGGAATATACGGGCCCTTGGGTTTCAATTGGTGTCTATCTAGCTATCACGAAGTTGAGCAGCTTGGTTCGCCTGTTGTTCAACCTAAGTTGGGTATTTCTTTTTCTTTTCTTTTTCTGTTTTTTCTTTCTTTCGAATAACACATAAGCACGTATTCCATAAACTGTTTAGCTAAACCGATTTTAGCTTAAAATCGCTGTAATTTAAATTGCTTTTAAGCAAAACGCGTTTAAATATTTTTAACTGATTGCTTGCTTTAACAGCTTTGTGATATAAGATAATCACTGAGCTAATGGCGTTCGTGAAAAGCCAGGCTTGAGCCCGCTTGAGCGCTTGACTTAGTTACTTAGTGTCGAGCGGACGTAGGCCGCGAGACCTAAGTTAACCATCAAGCGCGAAAGCCTGTTATTTTTACGAATGCCCTCATAGCACATTGATTATAGCATACACTTAGAGTCTGAATAAATACATTTTAAAACAATATTTTTTGGTTAAAACATGCTAAAATTGATAACGAAATAATTTGTCGCATTTAAATTTAACATATTTAAAAACACTTTGTCCTTTCACCGTCTATTGTCGAGCGTTCCCCAAACTCCAAATGGGTTGTATTGAGTGCTCTGGCCATTTTATTATTAAATTTCGCGGAAGTACTAGTGAATTGAAATAAATCAACCAAGCCTATCGGATATCTAAAAGATATTTAACCTATCATTCCCGGACATATTGATTATTTGTGCAGAAATACAAGGATTATCAGGTTTACCATACATGTTTAGTACCTGTATTTTAGCCATTTGAGTGCCAATTGCATAGGGTGAAGATATGAATGAAAACAAAATAAACAAATCTGAACGGATGACCGTCACTGTTAGTATGTAAGTATCTTTTAGTAGATTGTGTGATGTCGACATTTGTGGGAAGCGAATTTGATTTCAGAAGGAATGACGGCGTCTGATGGGGAGCTTCTGCAAGCTTGATCTCAAGAGGTGAAGCTGACTTAGTATGTTTTTTGGGGGGGGGGGTGTGGGGTTGTTTGGTCCAGATCTTTAAAATGTTTAGGAATAGGTTTTTTGGTTGTTGTTTTCCTTTTGTCGTTGCAATTACCCTAAAGTATGCAGTTCTGCATTATACATTTTAAAATGCCAGTATGAAAAAATCAATTTGAATTTATAGCATAATTTGATGTTTGTAAAATAATATACTTGGGTCATGTCTATTATGAGAAGAGCAAATGTTTGATTGTAAAGAGCAATCAATTTTTAAAGTTTATTTACAGGTTCTACAAAACATAGGGTGCATAGTTTGACACCATAGTAGAATGTGTATCTTAAGTTTGCCATCAGTATTCATACAGATCGCGTCGCTTGTTATTATTGTCAGGACATGTATTTCTAGAACCTGGGACCCACGAGTTCAGTTGTGACCCCAAACTTCCGGGTGTGCATGTTATTAAAAATACACAACCTCTAGAGCTGTATAAACATAACCCACGTGCCTTCTCGAAACCCGATCGATTGATAAACGCACAGGAAAAACAATAGTATAACAACAAAGCGCTAGCACGAGAATGTATATACGAGTAAAATCATCGTTATTTAAAACCTAAACTTGAGTGTATATTAAAGGCCCGAGTGGTTTTAAGGTTTAGCGCACAAAGTGTATCATGGCTTTCCGTCGCGTTTTAAAGTGATCACCAACGTCAAGAATGATGCACCATTGCTGTTGGTCAATTGCACAACTGATTGCCTTGACGGAACACACATTGAAACACTTCTTAATCTAGCCACGTACCTAGTTTTAAATTTCGGTGTATTTTAGTCAGAGTTAAAATTGCGTCTAACTTTAAACTCCTTTATGGCAATTGTATTTACTTAAGCGACACGTTTATCTTGCATATAAACGTTTGCTTAGCTAAATGCGCTAAAAACACTTTTTTTGGATACGACCTCAGTGTAATTCATAATGGACACACTCACATCGTATTTGTGTGGTTTTGGCATGTACATGCAGTACAGGTGCGGCGCCAGGGTAAAATCAATAGAAGGGGCGAAACATCATAGAGGAGGGGAAACAGCTACAAAATGAACTCATTAGGTTAAAAACCCCTAATTTTTACGTAATTTATTGCTTAAACCCCTGATTTTCCTGAATTTTGAAATTCTCAGGGGCGGCCGCCGCGCCCCGCCCCAAAGCCTGGACCTCTTGCAACAATCGTTGGTATAGGTTAGACAAAGACTGTGACAAGTGAATGGTCCTGATTTGAACCGCTTAAAATATCGGTAGCCATGTTTTGTGAATACAGATGAAAGAATAATAAAAAAGTCAAGCCTGCACTGAATCGGGGGCTTGTCATTCAAACGCCAAGTAAACCGAGACAAATTTGGATTTATTTCTCTCCCAAGATCAATTAGATGAAAAAGGAGTTCATATGGTTTTTAACAACACATTCTTGAGCTCTCAGATTAGTTGCTGGTCGACCGCCTTTCATGTCGTAGGTTATATTTTCCATGACGAGATTAAACACCCCCTAATAAAACGGCTCACAGTCAAACTCAACCATATGCTCGCTTATATTTTCCGAGCAATGGTTCGTCCTTATTGGAGTGTGGGTGCGTAAATCTTATTTAGTAAATAGAGTGAACTTTTGTTTTGTTTAAATACGTCTAAAATTATCAGTCTTTTCTTTCCATGCTCATCTGCATCTTTTTGACTTCATATTAAGTCTTTTGTAAACAAAAAGCACACGCCTCTGCTATTTGTAGACCCGTGATCAAAGCAAATCGCTATCCCCCATTCTTTTTCCATATATTTCTTTTTTTTACAATGTTTTCTTGAAGAAAAAAATCGAATACGGTCTGTTTGAAAACCGAGAACACCTCAGGCCTAACGCTTGTCTCACAGGCTATACCTCGCACATTGGCGAGCATAAATACCAAACTAGTTTGTACCCTGGTTACCACACTTTCATAAAAAAATAGCCCGTCTGTTTTGGAATTAACAAAAACAATACAACCATGGATAATAAATTTTCAAAGTTTCATCTTAGACTTCATATTTATTCCCAGTACACGCAGACCTACGACCCTATATATATATATATCTATAATATATATATATATATATGATATAATATATATATATTAATATATATTATATATATATTAGAATATATTATATATATATATATATATATATATAGATAGGTGTAATATATATATATATATTGAAACTTGTGTGTTATCACAACGTTCGGGCATACACCCTTTATCAAGTGTGGTACAAGATGGAAAAATGAAAAAATATAGCAACAGAAATAACAAAAAAAAAATCATTACATACAAGGAACATGGACACAAAAGATTGGTTATTTTGTCATGGTTGCACCCAAAAGTTTGGGTCAATGTGTGACCTTCCTGAGGTCACAAACAAAGAGGTTCTATATAGTATAGAGGAGTTAAGCGTTTACGTCATCTTTAGAAGTTCATCGTCTCGCATGTTTGCCGACCACAAAAGAAAACATAGAGTCCAAGCATAGAAAGCAATGGCTGCCTCCGCTTCTTCCACCTACTGTGGGTGCGCGCTTTGGCATATACCACTATCGGTATGATACAATTGATGTATGTGTTAGGGTGGCCAGGTGCAATAATAGTGCAACCTGGATCATTGTGCTCATTGTGCTCAGATACTTTTTTCCCATAATGCAATGCGCGTTGGTTGAAAAGATGTATTCATTGATGCGGTTTTATTTAAATCAAGACGACTGACGTTGTCCATTTCATTCGTTGTGTGGCCATGGTAGGGACAAATTTAACCACCCAATAGCACCCAACATCCAACAACTGATATTTTGCCGATTGTTTGTATCGAATTGACATTAGGGGTGTATACAAGAATCCAACTAATCTTATTCGTGCAATATTCAAAATGTCAGCGACCAGCACGGACGACTGGTTGAATGGGCTTCACCCCCTTGGTCACAAACGTGACCGAACTTATTTCCCCGATTGACAAATAACCATCAAGTGAAAGTGGATATATTATTTTTGGTAGGCGAGAATCAAGGGTTATTATTAATGTAAACAGTAATAACAGATGGTTATGTTGACAAACCAGAATTGGGGTTGAACGTAAAAAATTAACGGTTTTTGGTCACAAACGTGACAGAGGAAGAATGGCCAGAAATATGTGTAATACTAGATATGGATCCCACCAAAATGGAGAGTACACTTCCTCATAACTTAAAACAAACATCATTAGCCTAAGATTTCACAGGTAAATGAGAAAAATAATAGCTCTCTTCCGGTACCAAAATGTTTTACCATCCGGTGAAATCTGGGCCTTCTGGGGACTAGGTTATTAGCGAGGGGCCATGGACCTTTAATATATCGGTCGGTCCTTGATTGTATTGGACCCAAGTGGACTATACCGTACATGCTAGTATAATAAATACCCAATAACACTGGGTTAATTAGCACACTGGACAGCGATACATAGAGAACGACAGAAGAATGGATCCGCCTAAAAGACCCACAGAAAAAAAGTAGAAAGAACTATATTTGAATAGGTGCTCTGCTAAAGAGGATGTGATACAATGATAACAAAACATCCGGGCCTAAAGCCCAGTGGCGTAAGTAGCCAGTAGGGGGGGGGGGCAGGGGGGAACGTTCCCCCCGACCGATGTGTTTTGTCGGTACATAACGGTGCGTCGGTACATTTGTCTAAAACAAAGGCTGTAGCTTTTTTTTTCGTTGCGTGGTGCATGAAAGCTTCATTGAAAATTGGTTACTAATAAATGTTAATTGGTCAATAACATATACCCTATTAGTATCTTTAGTTTGGCAAAAAAAAATTTCGGTACAATACACGCGTCGGACATTCACAATCTGTGCCCCCTCGTCAACAAAATCTGGCTACCCACTGCTAAAGCCTTGCATTGTGACACAATTACATCACATCTCCGTACCCACACCGCATCACATCATACAGATTATATCCGTTATTAACACACCCTCGTACAGGAAACAAAAATGCAGGCACGAAGGGTATAGTGCAACTTGCCCAAATGTTGATTTTTAAGAAATGGACATAACAGGAGTGGACCTACAGGTGCGCAACCCGCACGGGTGTGAGATTCTGGCAATAGATGTTATGGTCCCGGACTATAAGCAGTTTAATTTTAAAGTTAAATAAAGGGCAATAGTCCGATCGCAATTGCCTCGTCCCCAGACAAAGATTTTACGGAAGTGGTCAAATTTTGGTATAGGAAGAAGTTTTTTTTTCTCATTCCCTGTGAAATCCTAGGGCTAAATGATGTTTGGTTTTGGATGTTACGCGCGAAAAAGTGCCAGATTTTGGGTCGACCAATATTTACATTTTACATATTAAAATCACGTTTTTTATGTCTCACATCAAAACGGCGTGAAATATCGGCGCAAAACTCAAACAGAGGGGTTTTTGGGGTGAATTACATTTATCAAGATTGAAACGTTATACTCACTTTTAATGGGTACCAACCTTTAACTTTAAATCCTGTCTAAAAAATCTGAAAAAACAGTAAATTGACCTTTAGGAGTAAAAATCCGACCTTTCGGAGTAAATATCATATGAAATAAAAAAAAATAGGTTTTTACAACATATTTAATCCGAAGGTTTTTTCCGATAGCGTCGATATTCGAAATTCGGAGAGAAACGACTTTCGGAGTAATGACATTTCGGAGTAAATATCCTATGAATGAAAAAATAGGTTTTTACTCAGAAAGAGTTTTGTATTCCGAAAGACGTCGATATTCCGAAAATCTGAGAAACGACCTTTCGAAATGCACCTTTCGGAGTAAATATCTTGAAATAAAAAATTAGGTTTTTACTCCGCAAGGTCGATATTCCGAAAATTCGGAGAAACGACCTTTCGGAGTACTGACCTTTCGGAGTAAATATCCTATGAAATGAAAAATAGTTTACTCCGAAAGGTTTTTTATTCCGAAAGGTCGATATTCCGAAAAAAAATTCTGAGAACGACCGTTGGAAAATGACTTTCGGAGTTTCAATATCCTTTGAAAAAAATTAGGTGACTCCGAAAGGTCGAATATCCGACAAATTCGGGAAGAAAGAAAACGACCTTTCGCGTAAGACCTGTCGAGTAAATACCTATGAAATAAAAAATGAGGGTTTTTAGCTCCGAAAAGGTGTTTTATTCCGAAAGGTCGATATTCCGAAAATTCGGAGACGAAGAAAGGAAGACAAACCTTGGAGAATGACCTTCGGAGTAAATATCCTTTGAAATAGAAAAATAGGGTTTTTTTACTCGTAGGTGTTTATTCGAAAGGTGATTACCGAAAATGTGCTGCAAGCCACGGAAAATTGAGTTTTTATGACGGCCCCGGAGGGCTGATAGTGTTGTTGCAAACATTTTAGTTTGATCACCCTCTTTGTTGATCTTACCCCTTCTGTAGTCCCGTTAATTTGTATAGCAAACACTGGCAATCATAGAAAGTTTTTATGACAAAACTATCGTATCTCTTTAAGTTACGTAGTGTTGCCATATAAAATAATAAGGCGGTTTTGAGAGAAAATGACAAGTAACTTAAAGATACGCAGTTTTGCCGAAGAAATGCTTTCCGAAGGGTAAAACTTACCCGAGTTAGGATTGTGCTATCTCAACAGGGAACCGTTTCTGGCATATAAGACTTTGTGAAATGAAAACGGCGCCCCCAAATTGAACAGATATAACTTGATCTCAAACAGTCAATATTTCGAGTTCTATGCCTGAAAGGGCCGCCCGGCGGTTGACCGAATGCTGAGATTAATGTTTTTAAATAAACAAGAATAAATAGTAAATATATCATTTATTTTCTTTTAATGATGAACATTTTATTAATTAATCAAAAAAGTCAATTTTTTTGTAATTTTCCGAAACAGCAACTTTAAATTATTGTTTTATTCAAAACACATAGCGACTCAAAAATATTAATTTGGTTTTAGATAAATAGAGTGTCTCTGTTTGCAATAACACTTCACTGCAGTTTATTTCAAATTTAATAAAACATCGTCTCAGAGAGAATGACACTTTTTTATGAGATGTTCATTTGAATGACAATAACTCCTGTTTGTAGGAGAGAGAAAGCCAATCTATCCGGAACTTGGCGTTCAACAGGTCTGAAAGCGTATGATTGTGTATATGCTTCATCTGCAGGGTGTTCATCGGCGGAGGATTTTAGCTTGAAGTGCTATCGTTGGGTCCACGAAACATTTCCGGCGTTTGAGGTCGTCTAATTTTACCTCCCGCATAGCCATAATAAGCACTTATAACGGCAACCATTTAACGTTTCATTGGGTGGCAATATAAACACTGTTTGTAAAGAAATATAAGCCACATACAAATGGGTGTGATCGCTAGAATCGAGTTTAAATAATCATGCTTGGGATTATTCAGCCAGATCGTAGAAACATGAAGTATTGTAATCTGCGTCAAGCTGTCTTAACTCTTCAAAAATTGTGTTTTCAAATTTACTGTGCAAACAAAATTAGCATTTCAATTTCGATATATAGTCACTTTGCATATATACATCTGACCATTGGAATGCACGAATTGATCAAAGGTCACTTCTAGGTAGCATAAGGTTCGTAAGAAAATCTTCAAGCCATAGGAAATTGATTTTGTATGGCGAACTATGCATAACTTCTTCAGTGGTTGTGTCTGAATATTTTTGAAGTTATAACAATAATCATCTTTCTTAGTAAACAACCTGTATCGGAAGAAGGTTATAACCAATTAGTGGTGGAGTACACCTCGGGGAAACATACTGATGACCACAGGCAGCCTTGTATCATTGACAATGAACAGTGAGGGGAAAGATGTCGTCATCAAGGAATGCAATTACACGTGCAGTGTACACGTTTCACTATCCTCTCCAAATATGTATCTACTTCTTGAATTCACGGACGTCAAAACCAAACCTTCGAACGAAACTTTTTCTTCTACATTGAACGCGAAGGTAAATTACTCAGCTGTTTGTACAAATTCGTGGTGATAAACAAACCTGCTGACGCATGCAATGTTGTTTTCTTACACACAAGTCTCGTGCTTTACCTTTTAGGTAATTTTAGTGTTTCGCTGAGTGAGATGGCAACACCGGGGCACCTTTCTACCTGTCCGGAAAGCGAAAAGGATGACCACTTTTCTTCAAGAGTAAGTGGGACAAATTGTGGTGATGTTAAAGGTTACCATGACATGATCACTTGTTCCCTTAAAAAAGACAACACTGAAAGGAAATGTCGACTTGATTTCGCATCAATTTGCGATACTGCTCTCAGTTATAGAGAAGTAGCCTTTCATTGTGTACCTGAAAAGAGTTCAAAATATTAATTTATCCAATCAATACAATCTCGTTAGATGTTTCATTTAACGGAATAGTTAGTATTGAGGTCAAAGTTCCAATGTTCCATGATTTAAATAAGCTTGTTTTTCTTGATTTGCGTTATAATAAGTTAAGGTCGTTACCGGTAGGCTTGTTTTCTGGTTTAGAAAACCTAATAGAACTAGTACTGTCAGGTAACCAGTTAGAAGTATTAAATGATACAATGTTTAAAGGTTTGGGAAGGCTTCAAACCCTTCTTTTGCAAGGAAACTGGCTAAGTACGTTACAAAGTGGGTCACTACTTGGTTTGGAAAATCTTTATAAACTTGACCGTCTATTAATGAAATTAGTACATTGCCAGTGATTTTTGTTTCATGGTTTAAAAAATCTATGGAAATTGAACCTGGCTCGAAACAAAATTAGCACGTTACCAATCGAATTGTTTTTTGGTTTAAAAATATTATAGAACTAGACCTGTCGAGTAACAGACTGGAAGGATTTAATGCTTCAATATTTAGAGGTTTTAAAATAACTGGAAATTCTTTCTTTGCGAGGAAACAGGCTGAGTGCGTTATCAAATGAGTTTGTTTTTTGGTTTAAAAAATCTATCGAAATTGATGCTGGGCTCGAATCAAAGTAGCAAGTTACCAATAAAATTGTGTTTAGGTTTAGAAAAACATTCAGACAATCTCACTCTCCCAGAATATTTGGAAAGATAAATGTTTCTGTTTTCAAGATTTAAAAAAAACTGAAGTTCTATTCTTTGAACAGCAATGTGTTCAAGACATTCCCCACTGGGTTGTTTTCCAGTTTAGTGAAATTTTAAAAATACTGACCTTGCTCTAACAAACTGACCGCCATTACCAATTGAATGGTTTTTCGGCTTAGGAAATCTAAATGCACTTGAAGTGGCCTCTAACCGCCCTGGATACATACCGAAAGATTGTTCAAAGATTAAAGATGATTACGTTTATAATTTGGATGCCAACATGCTTAAAAACGTTACCATGAAAGTATTTTCCGGTTTAGAAGATTGATTAATACTGCAACCTTCATATAAACAAGTTGGAAATATTAAATGCTTTACTGTTCGACGGCTTGAACTCCCTGCGTTATCTGTATTTAAGTGGCAATAGGTTTACTACACTAGCAAGCAATTTGTTTGATGGGTTAGACAATCTGATGAGTCTGAATTTAGGAAGTGGCCGATTAAATGCATTACCGTTTGGTTTGGTTTTCAGGTTTAAAACATTCTTACTAATCTAAATCTTTTGATGCACTCTAATCAATTGAAGTATTAACGGTCCGGTTTCAGGGTTTGAATAGGCTTAGGGTGTTAGAAATTGTTTGGCAATAAGCTTAGAACATTGCCCAGATGGATTATTCTCAGATTTAGAAAATCTAATTGTATTGTATCTCGAGCGTAATCAATTGGATGTATTGGCAGGTGGTGTGTTTCTTGGTTTTCAAAATCTAAGATTCTATTCCTGTCAGAAATCAATGAATATACTGCCAGGTGGATTGTTTCTTGGTTACAAAATCTGCGAGACTTGTATTGGAAAATAACAGTTTTGAGTTCGTTACCGGGATGGATTTGTTTCTGGGTTAGAAAATCTGACGTTATTGTATCTGAATGGCAACGAGTGAGGACACTGCCTTTTGGATGTTGGGGGGTTAGATAACCTAATTATCTGATTGTGTATCAAAAACCAATTACAACATATGATTCCGGCATTTTCAAGAATTGCCGAGTTTACGATTATAGAATTGTATACAATGATTGACCAAAAATATCATTGATATGTTTTCATGGATTGCACAATTTGGAGCTACTATCAATGGATTCTAACCAAATACAAATCCTGAGCACTGGGATATTTGAAGGCCTGTTTAAATTGATGGTGTGACTTTTACAAGAATATCAATTGACATGGCTAGATTTTGATGCTTTTAAGGATACGGTCAATCTCACCTTTATTGACTGTCCGAGAACGAAGTGAACAAATATTCCAAATATTTAAAACCTTAGTCGCTTAAATTATATAAGCTTGATAAAAATACTTTGATTAGGATGAGAAATTGCTCTCTCTCCGTCTCCGTAGAAATTCAGAAAACAAGCGAGTCAACATGAATATGCGGTGCTATGGTTCCAAAGGTGTTAACATGCAGCGCGCAAGTAAAAGATCCCTTATCTCACGGGGATAGGCTTTGGGGGTTGTTTGGGGATGTTAAGATAGGGTTTTAGTTGGAATGATGTGGGTCATTGGTTTAAATGCGCTCTTTGGAAATGCTATTGTTTTGGCTTGGAGAAAAAGAACTCTCAAAAAACTAAAGGACAGGATATTTTACTTACCAATCTTGCCAGTCTGATTTGATAATGGGAATTTATATGATTATTTCCATCTGCTGACATACTACTCGGAGAAATTTTCCATGCGTCAGAGGACTGGAGATATGGCTTATTGTAAATTTGCTGTTTTTTTTTGTTTTTTTTTTTTTTTTTTTTGGGCATATCGATAACATCCAGTGAAGCTTCAGTGTTATTCGTAACGCTGATAAGTATAGATAGTTTATTTGCCATGATCTTCCATACTCAACTAGAAAAATAGGTACACATTCAGCAAGAGTGATAGCATCGGTGTTAGGGTTATCTCATTGGTATTAGGTATTGTTACCTACATTTTATCAGGGGTAACTTTAAGTTTTTCTGATAACTCCATGGTTTGTATGGTCTCCCACTAGCTTTAACGAAAAAAACGTACTCTTTAGAACAATTTAGTCAGAGTTGCAGTTTTCTTAATGTCATGTTATATACACAAAAATGTGTTCACATCTACTTGAAGGTCTTGCTACGGATGTATTCTCAACAGCTGTGTTCTTGGACTGAACTGTATCTGTTACTTAATAAGTCTCGGTTGCTACATTGAAATAATAAGAGCTGGTCAAAAAGCATCAAAGCAAGCTGGGCGTACTCGTGAAATGAAAGAAACAGATAAGCTAACGACAAGGTTGCAATTATAGTTGCCACAGAAGTCTTTTGCTGCGTTTCCAATTTTGGTCGGCTATTAGTACAAACGAGGGTAATTAGTTTGCTTCCAATGCGTATATGCATGGTCAGTTACCGTTGTTTTACCGATAAATTTGCTATTAACCCATACTTGTACACAATCGGAGATGTGGTGTCTAAATAGAAAGAAGCAAGCTGTAAAAGAAGAATGTGATGCAATTACTTTGCGCGAAACACGATAGACATAATTGGCTTATAACAGTTAGTTTCCTGGTTATTTCAGGTATATAAAGTGTTCTATTCTATAGTAGATTTAAAAAACACTTGGCGATTTTCTAATGATACAAATTTATCTAACTTTGCACTTGATTGGTTGTAGAAACATCAACTGGAAAACGTTGAAAGGTATAGTGGACCCACAAGTCGCGTGTGTCGAGTGTCTTTAAATGAATCTTACAACTCTAATTTTGTAGATGTATATGATACAGTAGTTTTTTTGTCGGTATATTAAATAACCCTTAAAACAGTCTTTATAATTCGATAATTGGCTTAAAGTGATACTAGATTTCTTTAATTTACACTTAATCTGAAGAACCATTATGCTTTTGGATTTCCGTATACACCACAGAAAATCATTTTATATGCATAGAGAGGTGTTTTCGGCTTATTCCGCTTTAGGTTTGATGTAATACGTTTGTACCGTTTTCTATTAAAAAAATACTTCGGAAAAACGTAGGTGGCATTTTACTGGAATTTCCTTGTGTGTCTTTGAATGAATCATCCACTTTTTAAGACTTTGGCAGATGTATGTACAGAAAGTTTGTTTTTGTCGGTATAGATGAATACATGTACTAAACCATATTTAATTCTTCTATAATAGCTCAAGGAACCTAGAATTTTTCTTAGGATACAAATTCTTGATAAATTTCAAGTTAAATTGGTGTAGAACACCATACCGAGAACGTTTGGAAGGGTTTTTGAACACACAAGCCGAAAAGAAAAGATCCCCATTAACTTGCCTGCTGTGTCGCCCCTATAGAGAAGCAGGCTTGAATTTTCCGTGGTCATGGTGGTGAACGACAGAATCTTTTTTAATCGCATAACACTGGTGTTTACGGCTTATTCGCCAACTTCGGTGTGGGGGGGGGGAGTTTATACGTTTGGTAAGCCTTCCTAAATTGTAAAAAGTATTTTGGAAAATGTGGACCATTGTTTTACTGAAAGCCTCCTCGTGTGTCTTTAAACGAATCTTGCACGCTTAAATTTTGTAGATACATGTTGATAGAGTGTGTTTTGTCGGTTTCGATAAATAAAATTACTAAAGTCCACATACCATGAACTTAGATTACATTCAACGAAAGCCGGTGCCCTTAGGAAATGAACAGAATACAGTTTCGATTTATTATCTGTCTTTATAAAGCCAGTGAGGGCTTAAAACTGCAAGATTTTTTATGTATTTTCTTCACCGTATTTTCCATACGCCCAAAAGAGCCCAATTGCCTTATTATAAATGCATGACGATGATGACGTCATTTCGGTGACAGGGATTACGTGATCACAGTGCAATATTAAACCTGTACATCTTGAGTCATGATGTTTACCTAACAATTGCCGCCATCTCTGTATGTATTACATTGTTATTTGCAATGTACGAATAGAATGAAGATGAGAAAGTTTGTTGGTACTTGGTGCTATTTTTAAGAGGATTACTATGTGAAAACACCTAGACTTAACCAAGGGAAGTGTGTGCCACGCGGTTCGGTCAGTGGACTGAGTTGTGTGAGTGTGTATTCATGCTTGGCAACCATGCAACACCCACAGCTCTGAACGTTCTTTCGCATCTTTCATGATTCTTTCGTACACTTAAGTGCCAATACATTTTTAAATGTGTATGAATGTTTGTAGTTGTCTGGCTTATCATATGAATTATATTTTTTTGACCGGGTTATGAACTAGTTGCTGCCCTCCTCTCTAGTCTAGTTTAAAATTTTCGTATTTTACTCTGCCTGGCATGGCCTGCTCTTATACAATGTAGGCCTATAGCACACTATCTCACTCACGATTCACCAACGTTTTTTATAATTGATTGTACACATTTTAGACCTAGCAAATTCATATTAAATCTCAAAGGGGGAAAGGACTGCTAAATGATATGTTGGAGGCTGTATTCTCCCGATATGCATCGATGCCATTGCCATGCCATACCATGGCCATAGCTAACTGGACTCGCTTTATCCGTTAACAATGTCAATTATATCGCGTCGAGCCATGGTTGTTCTTTTTAATTTTTTCATAATACTAAACTTAGCAATCCCGCAAATTGTTTTTTCTAACCGATTTTCATCAGTTGTCCACTCATATTCCTTCATGTCTTTTCACAATGACGGGTTGACCGTTCATTTATGAAAAACTCTAGAGGGGGCGACAGCTAACGATGTATGCACCCCCACGGTATCGCCGTCGTTGTCCTCGCCGGGTATTTCCTCACCGGGAAATATCCCCGGCTAGCTCTTCGCTATCCTGGTACTTCCCGACGATGAATATCCCACTTCTGATTCTCATCTGCATATTTTGGACTCAGGCTTGTCCTTTCACTCATCTTTGGTTGCAGATGAAAGATCGACGAAACTGATTTCCGAACCAGTCTTGCCAGTTGTGCATGCGTTTAGTACATGATCGCTGACATGATCTATTGACCTGATACCTTAATGACGTCACAGGCATAGCGCCCATTTTGAAGAATTACATTTTGTTTTATGGGGGTGTGTGGGGGGGGGGGGGGGGGGTCTAGGAAAATACTCTTTTTCAGGTGTATTGTGAACTTAACCTGTAGCCGTTTGGTAATAAACTTTATGTTTTCTCGTTTCTTTAAATCAAAAGCTTTCTATTGATTTATCATAATTTCCTGGTGTGTGGACTTTAAACATTATGATCTTCGTAGTAACATTGAAATTGAAAGTCATTGAGTATTCTTGGCCTCCCACACTCCACATCTCAAAGTTGTTTCTAAATATAATGGCATCATCCTCGCAAAGTTCGGATCCTTTCTGCCCTACTTCTCTTCGCACTCTATACAATACGTGTATTCTCCCTTACCTAAATTATTGTTCAATTGTCTGAAGTCAGACAAAAACATCCCCATCTCAACCCCATCTCTTCCTTTTACAAAAATGGCATTTAGTCCACTCATCCTACGGTATGACCTAGACACAATTGCTACAGAAGGTTTTTTTGCTGTAACTTGCTGTACAAACCTCCCACACAACATATCAACAAGGTAGAAAAAAGGACGACCCGATTTAAATATATAAAGTTTTCATCTTGATAGAATAACCTTCCCCTCCAAACTCAATCTGTGAGTTTTGCGCCGATATTTCCAAGCCAGTTTCCTTGTGAGAGCTAAAAACATGTTTTTTTTTTCGTAGCCCCCTAGAGACTACTGTGTAAGATTTATATCGGTCGACCAAAATGGGTACATTTTTCGCCATAACTTCCAAACCATAATCCTTTGGCCCAAGATTTCACAGGTAAATGAGAAATAGTAGCTTTTTTCCGATACCAAATGTTGACCACCTCCGTTAAAAACTGAATTATTGAGACTTGAGTTTTTTCTTGCTGTCGGCGGATAGGATCTGAGGTACTTGAAGTCTCACCTCTTTGAGTTGGGTACCGTGTGTGGTGCAGATAGGTGATGATTCCCTTCCTCGTTGACGGCCATGTATTCCATACCGTCTCTTTGGGATATTTAGAAGTATGCCGGATTTTATCTGCGCATTCTCAAATGATGCTTTGTAGTAGATCCCTTGTGCACACATATCACACATCCCATGTTAGAGCTGGGTATTCAAAGTCTGTGAGATGCTGAACTTTGGTGACGTCTAGAAAGGCTATTATCCAATGACCCCCTTTTTGTAATGTTCACATACTCAATGTGACGCCCATTTTCTTCTTTCCTGCTATCCACTTATTTCACAATTAGTTTGCATAAATTATCCATTTTTTAAAGATTATGAACACCCAAATTCAAAATTTTTGCGGCCTACATGCACATTTTAAACATTTTAATAAGTTTCCGGCAGCAATTGTATAATTCTTTGAACTCTGAAAAGTAGCACTTCCTACCTTTAACTTCACTTTTTAACCTCAGTGGCTCCCTTCTTAAAGTTTCCCTTTTCATCAGCTGTGTACCGAATACAATTTACTTCCTTCATACACTTGAACCCATGTCTTCAAAAGAAATTATCAGATCCATTCATACAACACTCGCTATGCTTCGGACCTTCATATTAACCATACGACTCAAGACGCACTATTTTGGAAGGGCTTATCATGCTTATTAGTCAGGGGAATCGGGGGGCAGGTTGGAAATGGAGTAACAGACTTTTTCTATCGTACCGTGATTTTTGTTTTATGAGGACCATTTTTCTAAAAATCCAATATGTCCCGCTACCACTCTCATAATGCATTCAAATGGCCAACAATTTTAGACTCTATCTATATCCAGGTTTTAAGCACGGGGAATCTACTTACGAGTTCTTGATGTGATTGAGCACAACATTACCATGAAAATCCAATATGGCCACCCCGAAATTCAATATGCCCCGAAATCATTAAATTGAACATACCTCATCAAGTATTTGTGAAAGAGACCCTAATATGGGCGTCTATACCCAGTGGAACACCTCCCCCTCATATCTTTACATTCCAAGTGTGTTAACATGCTTACCAATCAAATGGAAGCCAATATAACTTCCTTTTATATCCAAACAAATACAAATTGTCTTTATATTTCATATAATATATTGGCCGCCCATTTTGAATTTAATGAATTGTTGTCAAACAAAAAAATACAGTACTATTTGTTAATGTTCAAATACATACATCTCAATACTTAATTTCAACTTTAAAAGTCAATGTGGATGCTATAACGTACATACAATACAGATGTTTCGTATTATAGGTTTTTAAAGAAGGTATGAAGGTAGCCCTACTGGCCTCCTCTTTGTTAAGAAAACAAAAATGCCAGAATAAGGATGTCAATGGTCCAAACTCTTATAACCATACCTTAATGTTCATCTTTATAATAGATAATATTGATTAAACTACATATAGAGAGGTAATATAAAGTTTTTTTGAATATATTTTAAAGGCGGCTATATTGGGTTGCCATCTTGAATTGGAAAATGTCATTACAGAAGACTGCCAAGTAAGGTTGTCTAGTGATCAAATCATATAGTGTAAAGCATAAAACATACTATAGACACTATAATCCGCTTCTACCCTGCAAAATGTGGAGAACACTTGACGTGTCCCAATGTGTTTACAATGCAATTCTTTAAGATATTAAATAATCCTGTCAGATGTGTTCAATTGTAATAGATTTTTGATCACCTGCAGAACATGTTTAGGTGTTCAGGATTATACTTGTACATATCATAATACAATTATATATAATGGAGAATTAAGATCATTTTAATGGAGTCCGAGCGCATATTTGACTTTAGAGCTGCCATATCGTATTTTGGTGCAATGTAATGATACCCTTTACCCTTACTAACACTTCCTTCGTGCTAAAATACATGAGTAGCCGCAAACAAATTTTTTCTCTAAGAATACTTCTATAAGAAAAAGTGATTTCCGACATGGAAGCAGCTCATATTGGAATTTTTCAAAATGCCACTGCACCAATTTTTGCCCACACCCTTCAAAATTAACTTTTGCTTATGTCCTATAAACTAAAATATTCCGTTAGAAAAATCTGCTCCATTTCCATCCTTCAGGCTGTGTGCGCAACTTCCCCCTGACTATTAGATGTCACTTTAAAAAAATAGTCCCCACTCTCATCTTTTAATAACCTTCCTTTAAAATTAATTGCCCGTTCAATCATAATGATCATGTTTTTTTTGTAATTTTTAATTAATTATTGATATTAATGGCTAAATTTTGAGTTTTTGTTTTGTTAGTTGCTGTTTACATTCTTAATTTTAGGATTATAAATTAAGTCATTCTATTCTGCGAGTTATATTTGAAATAATTGAGTGTGGTTTTTAAGTCGAGAATTATGTAAATGATGTGGTAAAGGTTTTAACAATTTGAGACCATTTTCAAAGAACTCGGTGCAATATTAAATGTATTTAACATTTGGGAATTTACCTTTGACTATTTGACTGATTTTTTGTCTTATATACGGCGGTCGGAAAGTGTGGTAGTCTGTGTCACAGACTTCGCAAGATATTCCTTAATTGGTAACGCGCGCGAGTGATTACGTTATTAGTTCCGTCCATAGAGAATTGTGTTGTAAAGAAACTAAATCTCAAATATCTCCGGAAAACGGTGGGGTTCTATGGAGGTTTGGCATCAGAGGGTCCGTTACTATGGTTTTGTTTTAATAATATCTCGTACTTGGGTCTTGAACCTTTAAAACCTACTAGAAAATTGACCGCTTTTTGCCTGGTACTTCGGTGCTCGCAAACGGAAAAATTAAACACGCAATCTCTACGGGCGAATCCCTGTTTTCCACAGTGCCTTCGGTATTTATTCCAGTCTGAGAATTTTCAACGCTGACGCTAACTTTTTTTTCATTTTTAGACCACAGGATATACGTACCGGACCGGACCGCCGTAGTCTTATATCTCCGTAACCATATGTTTAAGTAGTTTCAAACTATACCTTTTTTAATCCTGTGACAAAACGACACTTTTGGTTACCTTTCACAGCAAATCCAGGCACTTGTTTTTCATTTTTGACCCCTGTATTATGAAATTTTTCCCCCTCCTTGTTCCGCACACACTTTTTCAGGAGGGGCATCCCCGCTAATTTTTGATCCTTAACCGTCCAAGAAGACAAATCCACTGATGAAATGATGCTCTGCTCTCCCCGTTCACGTAAATGCTCCGACTGACCCAACTAGTGTAGGCTGTTGACTTAAAGCAATCTTGTGGCACAATTTTTTTGAAGAGCGCCCCAAATTTTTCAATGTTATATGAAATATTTTTGCCCAGTTACGTTTGTGGTAATTGTCTAGAAACTAGAACGAGAATGCTAAAAATGCGTAATTATCACAAATATCAGCGATTTTGTAATTAAATTGGGATCCCAGATTTGACTTAACGGCCGAGCTGGAACTGCTACGTTTATGTCCTTCCATGATTAAATAGTGCCACCTCAATAAATAACCTCTAACTTGACTTGCCCGAACTATTCAAACCACTAATGGAGATGGCCGTAGACACTTACACTGGCGCTAGTTCCGGGCTATTTCACATGGAGAGGCCGTTTCCCTCCAGCAGCCGTTGGAATTATTATCCGGGGTCCCCTATAATATTATTCTATACAGATTCCCTTCGCTTGGTGACACATAGACCTTCGAGTCTAACCAGTCCACAGGTAATATTTTACTTATCCAGTTTCCAATGCAACCGTGTAAAATCTCCAAATTATTTTTGAAAATTGGGGGCGCCCTTCAAAAAATGTGCTAATATTGCTTTAAAGTAAAGCCTCGGTTAGCCCCCTCCTTTCACTCCCCAAAGGCCAGACACTATGACGAGCAAAGAGAAAGTTATTTAGAAGTTCTAATATGAGATTTTAAGCATGAAACTGAAAATGAGGTTGTTTTTTTGGTTTAAATATGTGAGCTCCCAAGAAATTTATTTGCGAATATTGCATATTTTATGACAATTACTATATCTTGAAATGTTTCTCATAAATTGCATTCGAACCCAAGGTGAAAGGTGGGGCGATTGGGGGGATTTGCAAATACGCAGGGGCATCTGTACAGTCCACACAACTAAATAGATCTGCTCTGGCACCCTCCTGCTGAAGAGTTTTAGAAATAAAAGTTAAAAAAAGGACCAATCGACTTAATTATTGAAAAAAAGTAAAGAAATTTTTTGCTTTTTTTAAGTTTTTTATTTTTTTCTGAAATTATTTTAAAGACCTGCGAGTCTTTCTACTGGAGTATTACAGTACTAATTTAATTTACCCCCACCACCCCCCCACCCCCAATACGTGGATATCTGGGTTCCTAACGAAATCATTTTTGTAAATCGAAATTCCTATCCCCACGATGTACGAGTAGATATGCCTCACTCCATGCCGCTCGCGGTTTAGTGCGCCCTCCTTTAAACTACTCGCACATTTGTGGCGCAAAAAATACAAGGCAACAAATAGTACTCGTTACTTGGTAAATTTATGTACAGGCAAACGGTGTTTTTTCTTCGCACAGTTATTGACAGAAAAATGACCGTATGACACCAAACCCATAGAATATATATGCGCTATTTATTTTATCCAACTCGTGACAATCGTTGGTGCATTGTGGGATAGGATTTCGGTAAAAATGATTTGCCGATAGGAAACCCAGGAATCCACGTATAGAATATTACGGACTAGAAATTCCAGTGTTCAGAGGAGATCGGTTATATTTACCGGGTGCAGTAGATCGAAAAAAAATCCTTGTTCAACTTCTGTCTCCTTGCTTGATGCACACAGTCTGTTTGTTGACCCAGTACGTCCGAAAAACCATTACG
>JAMKCH010038404.1:0-14239 GCA_023653785.1 Ophioderma brevispina | reverse complement strand
TTAAGTAGCTCATACCATCATCATTCCCACAGCCCCTTTGCACATTGTTGTGCAATTTAGCCTGTCATTAGATTCTTTAACACAAATTACAATTTTATTTTCAAAATTACCAATTTGTATAAGTCATAGTTTGTGAACCTAGTAAGAGTTTAAAACAAAAGACAAAGGATTATTAAAATAAAATGCCCCTATAATCCAATAGTCTGAATCTTTAATCTTCATATCCTTTGCAAACATAATTAATGTTTTGATAACACTAAGTAATAACATCAGCTGTTTGACCCTATTTAATTTTTTTTGATAATTCAAGCAACAATCAGCGTCACTGACCTCTACACATGGATAAGCGGGCTGCTGCCCCATTGAATAGTCGCTGATTGAAACCATAGGAGGTTGCATTTTGCCCTTCTTAATATTGCTTCACTTATTGTTCAAGCTAATAATTTTTGCAATAACATAGAACATCTGTGGTGGAGTATGCGGCATGCGCACCATCAGGTGTATGCATTATTTTCCTGCCACAAGAGAAGGGCAATAAGCCACTTCCTGTTGTTTCAATCGCGACTCAGACCCTCGATCCATGTGTAGAGGTAGTGGTCATCGCTTTGTATTTTACACTGCCCTCTATCGTCCATTCCTATTGATCTTGAAAAATTACATTTTAAAAGAAATGTCATGCTTGCCTGCAATATAAAATATTGGTACAATTTGCACATGTGGTGCCTAGTGGAAAATGACCCAATTCCATGTATCAACTGCACCGTACTTTATATTATTGGTTTTATCCCACTTTGTTGTAAATCTTGCACGTGAGATTTCAAACGCTGTGCAAAATACACCTCCTCTGGGCCCCAAATTAATCATCAAAAGAAATATTTAAAGAGTAAATGTTGCAAAGATGAGTAATTGAAATAATGAGATGTTAAGAGACATTTAAATAAATAATTTTGGTGTTTTTTACTTTTTTATTTTTCCCATTTTGTACAATGGTAATTTAAAACACTAATGCTATGTTGTCTGTAGTTAGGCAGAATTATTCTTAAATCAATTTTCTGGGAATTTTACTGCCTAAAAGCGGATGTCCTGATGTGAAAATCCTCAGTCCATGTCCTTTTTTTAAATCAAAATGTTGACCAGCCTTATTCTTATCCTGTTTGTGTCCAAAACTGACCTCTTCATAGCACAAATTTTGGGGGGTTTTGTTGTTATCACATCCAAAATATACAACTGCCAATCCCATTTTCAGAAATATCCAGAAATGATATTTGCCATTTTAATATTGGGTTTGGAATAATGTTGTAGATAACAACTTCTTCTTCTTATAGTACCAAATCCATGTCCTCTTTGGAGGCTCATTCAAAAGTTTTCTCTTGACTTGGAAAACAAAACCTGAAATAAATTATCTCAAGATGCTGATAGTTTTGAAATTGCATATTTTTTTTTTTAAAATCCAAATATCAGAAATTAATAAATGTGTTGTGTTTGGACTAATTCGAAAGTTTGAATAAGGATTTGGACACAAATGAAACAAAAAATTAGCCTTTGGAATTTTAAAATAAAATTGTAAATTATATATTAAAAGGTAACGAAATTACAATCCTTAAAATGAAATGCATCCAATATATTCTGCTTTTAAAGTCTTCATGACAAGATACAACCTGATATACAGATCTCAAGCATTGCTTATGTCTCTAAGCCTCAGAACCTTTAGGCCTATCTTCTCCCAGCCATCCACTTTGGCTCCTGTCTCATCCCTCACAAACAACTCCCTGGCAAGAAGACAGATCATGATGTCCATTTCACTAATGTTTTTACCCAACTATTTTCAGCAACCCTTTATAATCGCAAAAATTGTGTTTAGTGAAATGAATTCGATGAGGCGTCGTAAATTACAAGAAGCTTGAGACAAACAAAATTTTTGCAAGCTTATGATTTTAACTCTGGACCTCTGGGTATTACCAGAGCATCAGGGGTTTACTACTGTCTGTTTCAATTAACCTTAGAAGTCTGTTTTTATTAATTATTATAAAAAAAAACGCAGTTCGAAATAAATCACGAAAAAAAGTTTGTTGGTCTCTTTTGCCTAACAATGTTTTGTTACCTGACAAAAGGAAGGGCACATTGAAGCTTCAATCTATTGAAATCTGGGTATTTCTGCCTCGTTTTGTAAAATGAGCGAATCAAGGTTTGGTACTACTAGTAATTACTTTCTGTGGAAGATCCATTGACTCCACTTGGTGTAGGTTGTAAAAGTTGTCGTCGAAGGAGATGATTCACGATCAATTTTGTTCCCCGCCACTTGTATGACATGAATAATGCCAACTTTTGTTGCAACAGGATCAAATCCGATTTGTCAATACCAAAGAGAAGTATTCAAGGAGTCACCGGCATTAACTTTAATAGACTGCATTACGGAGGATCTCTATGATTCTTTGTTCATAACCAAATGAAAAAACATACAGGCCCTCTATTAAAAGTATCGGTATATCAACGATTCTTTATATACCCCTGCATTAATGCACGCGCAACACCTGAAATCAAAGCGAGGATCACGAATCAATAATTGTTCGTATAAACGTACCTTTGAAGCGCCCCTAATTCATGAATGGGCCTGCCATCAAGTTTCAGAGTCAATTCAATATTCCCTGGATCCATTTTGTTGTCGTTTGCCAATAAAAATCAGTGTAAATTGAAAAAAATCAAAGAAGAAATATGTTTTCAAGTTGGACCCCAATTATCTTGTTGGGTCGCCAATGGTGATCACACCTTTTTCTTTCGTGATTTTTTTTCCGGAAGCGTACAATTTTGAAATATTAAAACCGGACATCTAAGTTTAATTGAACAGACAATACAACTGTTTGTGGACGATCCGCATTCTTTATATGTGTTACAATTTTTGCATGTAAACAAAATTAGAAGACCAAAATTTATGAGCAGACCAAATTTATGAAAGGCCAGACTTAAGGTACTGGATTCTACCATAGACATAGAGTTTATTTGCAAGGTAAGCTGTGGGAGAGGCCAAGGTTTTCACAATAAATTGCACACACTGATATGGTAGGAATTCTTCCTGCTGCTGCGTTGAGTCCCATAAGCACATGCTGAAGCAGAAAGGGTACCTACAATTAAAAGACGCTGATCTCTGGGGTAGTACTCTCTGCCAGGATGCTTGGGGGAGTCTCTTCAGCATTTCGTTTTCGGAAATACTCGGAGTTTGCCAGCCGACATCTGAGAGATTCAACACAGTACGGTTTTTCATAGTTACCTGCGTGGTTGAATTAAGATTTTAAAGCAGGTTACTAAATTTTTATTGATACATGATTAGTGGCATTTCAAAAAATGAGTGAGACCTCATTTAAATTTTTCTCAAAATGCTTACTTTTTTATGTGACGCTGCCGATCAAATGCTATAAAGATCTTAATTTTGTTTTCAAGGTAAAGTCGGAAGGGTGTGGATCACAAAATGAATAGCCCTTTTGTTTTTTTTCATCCCATTCCATATTTTGAAAACAAACTTACCTTGAGAACTAAAATTTTTTCTCAAGTTGCCAATGATTCTAAATAAAGGATATCACTGGTGTGTAGGGCTTCCTCTCCGACTACAGCTTTTCCTGGCTGTACCATCCTTACCAATGGCATAATTAGCATACTGTAGGAATACAAATCCATAAAGATCAATTTACCAGTACAGGTGGTTATCAGAAAAAAGTATACTACATAGCAACCAATTTTTTTTAATTGTTTGGGGCACTTTTTTGGGTAACTTAATAGTGCAAAGCTCAAACTTCACAGAATTGTTTTTCAAATATTAGTAATGGCTGGGTGTGATGTGTCCTTATCACATCAAAATATTGATTTATATGATAGCGTGTCTTTTAAGGCTAGCTTACCAACTGCTTGGAGACTCAGCGTGGTCCTTTCTGGTCATTCCTTCCCCATAGCAGATTTCACATCAAACAGGAGTGACGGCAGCACATTGATCTGGTGGTTAGATCTGGAGGGTACAACGGGTAAGAAATTGATTGTTATTATTTAGTTTTCCAATTCACAGCTTGGACAGCAGCACTTGGGACGGGTACTCAACCACCTGACCATAGGGGGCAAGCGGCAAATATTTGTCTGATTTTCAGCTGTTGGTATAATGATTAATCCCATTTGTTCATACCAATTTTGGTAATAGTATTAGTCGCTCATTCAAATGTTTTAAAAATTTGTTTGGGAAATTAGTCAAGTTTCCTCAATCTGAAATCAAATTTTTTCAAAATTGCTAAAAGGGTTTTAAAATATTGATGAGAAAATGGCATTATGCACTGAATTGGCCCCATCTTCAGCTTTTCCCAGCAAAATAATTTTTCCAATTGGATACGACAAAAAGGCAGTCTTATCCTGCAAATATTTGCTCAAACTTGTGATCATTAAATTTGCCTTGGGAATCCCCAATATGTTTGGATTTTGATTAGCTAAACTCACCTCACCTGTCCTATGTACCGTTGTAGTCACACACTCTTGTGTTTCAAGTCTAGCAGTAAATTTTTGGGCTGTGGAGAATCCTCATATGTTGAGAAAATTTGTCTTGGGGAATCCCCAATCTGTTGGGTAAATTCTATTCTGGAATCCTCACCTGATGGTTATTTTTTCTTGGGGAACCCCCAACCTGTGGGTAAATAATTTGTCTTGGGGAACCCCCTCCTGCTGTTGAGTAAATTCGGTCTTGCGGAATCCTCAACCTTGTTGGGTAATTCTATCTTTGGGAATCCCCAACCTGTTGGTCAATTTGTCTTGGGGAATCCCCAACCTGTGGGGTAAATGTTATCTTGGAGAATCCCAACCTGTTGTGGGTAAATTTGTCTTTAGCGATCCCCAGTATGTTTGTGTTTTTGATAAGTTAACTCATTTCTCTGTTATGTGCATGTAACCGTCTGCCTACAAAACATAGTCCCACGAATATTCCGTATAATTTGTCTCGAGGAATCCCCAAATGTTGGTACTTTTGTTTTGGTGAATCCCCACATGTTTTGGGGAATCCCCAATAATCCATTTGTTATCCATATACCCAGTCTTACCTGTCCTGTTGGTGTATCTGCCTGTCTACACCACTAGATTTGTCCCTATCTGTGATATAACCATTAAATCAGGAATGGATGGGTGTGTCTGGAAACCATAAAAACGTTAAAGATAAGCACAACTTTTTAACCAAAATACCTTTTATTAAGATAAGCGTACTTCAAGCATTATGCGTGTAATACAAACCGTTCAATCGACTGCTAAGCAGCCCACTTGTGGGAGGTCTCGTGCATAAATCTAATGTAAAAGGTATTTTGACAAAGAATATAGTTCAGTTTGATAGTAACAACAACCTTATCAAATGTATGAAAAGTATCTGTGAGAAGTCTTTTTATCAAAATGTATGAAAAGTGCCTGTATAGAGTCAAAATACTGACGTTAATTTTTTGTTTTAAATATGCTGAAATTGCCTGACAAGTAACCTTTCTCTGATTTTCAATTTCCATGATGTAAAAATGTAAATGATGCGCCCGCAGGCCGTAGTGCCATCTATCTGTTTCTCTCTGGCATTGGGGCCCAATTCCAGCATATATGTTTCCTTGGGGGGGGGGAGGAAGGTTTGCCTACCTCCTGTAAAAGAGTCTATTTACATTTGCCAGCATATGCCAGTACCAATTTTATACTCCTGGGTGGAGAGAGGCAGCGAGGTAAAGTCACCTTGCCCAGTGCACAACACACTGGCTTCAGCGGGACTCGTACCCACAACCTTATGCTTATGAGGTGAACGCTGATCCAACTGCACCTCATGTGCCCCACTATGTACGGAAAGAACCTCAAATTAGGTATTAGCTCATAACCTCCCATTTCAGCAAGTTAAGGATGAAATCTGCTGAGTGAGAAATATGTGTTATTACTACTATTAGGGGGAAAAGAAATAGGTCTTGGGGGAAACACATCAATGTCTAGTGTCTCTTCATCACTCAAATCATCCAAAAAACTAAATACTGTACATGTTTCCATGTTACTACCATCGTTTGGCAGGTAAGAAATTGGAATCTGAGTAATGGATCCATTGCGACCTTCGACCCGACCTGCTCTCTCGTAGATGGTGGCCAAGTCAGTGTACATGTAACCTGGAGACCCACGACGACCGTGGCACTTCTTTCACGTGCGAGCATAACACCTAATGCGGGAAAAAAAGTAAAATACTTAAACTTTTGATTTGAGGGTATCATGTGGCAAGTGCTGAGGAAAATTTTAAATTTGGAAACTATTTTAGGCAGGAAAATCCAGATATGGATCCCATTACAAGTAAAATGACAAAAATCAGGGCTTTGTCTAAATCATATACCAAAAATAACAATCAGCCAAATAATGATACGCTCCTAACCTCTCTCAGAGCTTCAGCAGAGGAGCCATCATGTCCGTCAGAAGGACAAGGACATGCTTCTCACCTGATAGGCTAAGAATTCAGCAGTGGTCAGGGCCAACCGAGGTGTGATGATACGCTCAATTCTGGATGTGGTGAACGTGTAAAAGTGTAATTTAAATGAGTTATGTATCATGGCATGGGCTAATGTTGAATATTTAAATGTGCATGACAAATTGTTTGCAAATTCAGAATGACTCTTGCACCTCCCAATTTAATTTTGAGACAAAACCACCTCTTTGTAGCTATTTTTGACCTTTGAACCCTCTAACCAAAGGTTAGATTAGAATGCAAAGGACAGGTTTTGGTGTAGAAATTAACCTTTCTGGATGCTTTAAGGGTCATTTATTCCTAGATATACACTATATATTGGACTGTTCAACGAAATTTTCAAGGCATTTTTGGACGCCCCATTTTAATAGCTAGTGGCAACCTCTGCGCCTTCTGCATACTACAAAAGTTACATACTTTTCTTCATCTCTTTTACCCTCGCCTTAGTCCTCTTCCGTACGGTTTTTTCCTCCGATCCATCTGCGTCTTTCTTTCCTCACTATCGCCCGCCTCCTTCCTTCTGCATTGCCACCACCCCGTAGCTCTCCTACCTTCTTTTCTCCCCCACTTTTACAATGCCTGCAACACCCTTTCTTTAAAGCACCCCCCCACAAATATCCGACACATCAGTCCCCACAGCTCCCCACCTCTCGTCTCAAATTCTTTTGTCTCTTCTTTCAGCTTTCCATACTTCCTCCTATCCTGCACTACCAAACTTCCTTTCACCACCTATAATGGTTGAAGAAATTCAACTTTAACCCTTTTGTGCACCCAAATTTACATTCCCAGGACCGATCGTTTGGCAGCTAAATTGACACTCCATGCCCGGTCCTAAGGAAATGCTGATGAGGAGTGCATAGCTGGTTACCCATGGTAGAAATTAAAACAAAAAGATCAACCTACAAGGGCATCAAATCAGCTCTGGGAGAGCTAATGGCAGCCATCATCCAGCACATGCTGCCCAAAGGTGGGGCCATAGGTGCCCAAAAGCTATGCCCACCGCTGAAAACTCTGGCTTGGCATCAGGAGGGGCATCCAGTCAATTATCTTTTGGCTCCAATAAATCCTCACACCCAGCAGTATTACCTACCGATTCTAGTGATCCGGGCCACCCTTGTTTACAACAGCACAAACCAAAGAATTTAAACTGGTTACAAGAGCCATGAGGAGATTTTCCAGAACGCAGCCCCCCAATTTTTGTTGAACCCTGGTTGTTTTTGCAGATTTGGAATGCTTACAAATGTATTATATCACACCGGAAGTGAATACGCCGAATACGCCATCATTATGTGATAAGATATTTAGTTAGGAATTTCTGTTGTGCACGACAGCAATTCAAAGCATTTTTCTATTGCGACGATTAAGATAGCATTCAAGTTCAAAAACAAAGGTTGCGGTTTTCTTTTGTATTTGTTTTTGTTCATACCTACGAAACTTCTCTGTAGGGGCAACCTCTCGTCTCTACCAACCAACCTGATCCAACATATAACAACTTTGAGATAAATTTGATCCTAAAAAAATCTCCCTACTTTAACTAAAAAACTAATCCGCTAACTTTTAAGGGAAATTTTCCTTCATATGTACTAATGAATATGTCTGGAACGAAATTTTTTTTTCCCAAAGGGGTTTTTTTTTCTTTAGAGTGTTATTGTATTCCATGTGCTATAAAAAAACTTTATGAATATTAATATCTAATTTGATGCATATTTTGAATTTTGTACAACAGAACTGTCTTTAACGAGATTTGCTATAGATAGCTTGTCATAAAAATTATAACTTCACAAATATGGAAAATTTGACCTAGATTGTGTTATTAGTGTCATTAATTATTCTATTACCGGTTTAAGGGAAAATTCTTATTTTCTTACCACCATAAACTATTTTGCCACTTGCACACTTACGTTGGATCATTGGCCAAGTTAAGGAACAGACACAACGTTATCCATAGAGCCATTTTCTTTCTTCAAAATCTTGTTTTGAAGAACCTAGCTTGTTTCCATGTTGACCTGCAACACGATCAGTAGTGACACATTAAGAAACTAATATACAATCTGTTTCCTCCTTGATATAGGAATGAAATTTTTTATTTTTTGAAATATGTTGACAGTATAAGTAAGACATATTGAAAATATACTAATTATTCCTATTATTCTATTCGCATGTCTGGTTCACTGCAAAAAGATCAGTAGTGAAAATTAAGAAATAATATAAACCATCTTCTTGTTTTCCTTGAATATAGGAATGGAAATTTTTATTTTGTTTTTGAAAATATGTGTAACTAAGTAGAACATGTTGAAAAATACTTATTATTTCTTATTATTCTATATGCCATGTCTTGGATCACGTGATATGTTCCTGTGTCTTTGCATTTAGTAGGACTGCATACCATTGGGGTATTTTCCAGCCTGAGGCACATGAATTTTGATTTCCTCTGTACTACATCCACTCCAAATTGGATCAGAGGTAGGCAAACGTTGCGCCGTGTTATTTGCGTGAAATTCTATGTGTGATTTCACCAATATAGGGCGTCCTACCTCTCTACCACAAACCAATCGGCATTAAAGAGGCATAATTCCAGTGATTGCCTAATCAGAAAATCGAAAAAAATCCTCAAAATCAGATTTTTGCATGTCTGTAACAAGCACATGTACCCTAACATATCCTGCAAATGATAAGGCCAGAAGCATCCACCAAGGACAAAATCGGATATAATAGTGTCATTGACTGATATGAGGGGAATGGTTGAAACGATAGGCCCAAGGTGATTTCGAAACCCATATAATGCCCCGAGGCGTAAGCCGCGGGGCATAGTATGGTTTTCGAGATCACCGAGGGCCTATAGTTTCAACCATGTCCCGAAAAAGCAGACAATAGTTGTTTATAATAACCGAATATATAGATTCTTGTCATCTGATTGGTTAAAAGAACATTCTAAGCCAAGATTCTTTAACAAGGCCGAATTGTGTAGCATGGTTAAGTAACAACATTTTGGTGTAACTTACCGATAGTTTTCCAGGATCCCGTCTAAGTGTTTCCAATTAAACAATCCCAAAATTATAAACAGCACAACGCGAACAGTAAACAAGTTTAATTCCAAAAGTTCCACTGCTTCTTCCAATTCAAAAAAAAAAAAATTGTCAACATTTTAAAAGTCCGCATCCTGTCTCGTAAGTTCTTCCTGCCACGATTGCAAACGTACAGCTGTTACATCCAGAACACCTTGTCCTGTAGACCTTGTGTATCATCAAATCAGTGACTCTTGTTAAGAAGCCATGTCTTCTGGCGATATGGGATTTTTGTGCTTTACAATACCCTTACCTTATCCTTGCTGTTTCAGGGTTGCTGAAACATTTGAAACTCGTGAAGAATGCAAATTTTCATGACCTATGATATCACCTTTCCTGTTTGAGGAAGTGACGTTGGAGCCCAAAACGGATCGCCATCATCACTTTTTGCTATACAAAGTGCCATTTTTCTGTCGGCAAGATGCATAGAAGGCATTGAACTCCGAATTTTGGCAAACCTTTCCACGGCTGCATAATTGGATCGTACACCCAGCTGTCAAATAATCCTCTCGAATATCTTCAGGCGTATTTTACCTGCCGGTAGGTATAGCACTATCAGCTGTGGGCGTCCCTCTGATTCATTTTAAGACAGCTCAAGCGTGGCTTGTGATTCAGCCATTTCGTAGCCCTTGTTCCCCGGTGTTGTTTGTACCAACCCGGCTTCGGATCCAACACTGTGTGGTAAATGTGAAACAAAATTCCCTAAGAGCGATCGTCTGCTTCACCCACAGAAATGTAACCTGGTGAGTTCGAGTTCGCGTTTTATTCATCTCTTACCAACCAGCTTCAAAATATTTCACTCATAATAATACGATGGATATCTAGTCCGTACAGCAGTCTCTATGGTGGGAAGATGTGTCCAGGGTATAGTTCATGAATGCGATGCCCGCTCTCCCAGGACATAGTCTTTTCGGTTGCAATTCTTGAAGCCTATTTGAATTATTATGCTCCACTTTAACCAATCAGATGACAAGGGATCTATATATAGGTATATATCATTACTGTCCGTTCGGACACTTACTACACACGTAATTGAATGGAGAGTCATATTTTTGAATACTCCGTTTTTCTTCGTCCTTTTATCGCAATGCTTCGGTTGGAAAAAGTAATTTAATGAGAATCCTACAGATTTATCCTTCACTTTTAAAGCTATTCCTGCAAATTTAAAATCTTTTTACTCTTTCGGATGAATCACTGATAGTGCTCTTTAACTTCCGTGTTGCACGAACACAACCATGAACACACTATAAGTAAGCTCTACAAACCACAGGTGATATCGACAGCAATGTATGAACCATTTAGGTGACACAGTCGCGCCTCAACACCATGTCAAGAGCCACTGACCAAAGATTTTTTGGCATAATATTGATAGAATATCAAACCAATGGCAGCTTACGATCTTATTGGACTCACAATATACATCTGTGCTCTGTGTTACACCATGATAGCTATAGATCACTATGTAATGTGCTGAAGTATCCAATTGATGTCATGTCAGGTTTTCCTTGAGGGCCCTGCTACTGGTATCCTGGTAACCAGTACTTACCTGTCCCAGGGCCAATTTGACGGCGGCTAAACCGTCCCCCCCATCGGTTTAAGGAAATCTGATGATGGAGGGTAGCTGGTTACTCTGGTAGAATGAAAAAGAGATCTACCTACATTCCTACAATGGCCTCACCATCTGGGAGCTAATGGCAGCCATCCAGCATATGCTGTCGTGCATGGTGGGCATGGTTGCCCAAGGCTAGGCCCACTGCTGAAACCTGTGGATGTCGCAGGAAGGGCACCCGGTTTAATTATTTTTGGGCTCCAATAAATCCTCACACACAGTATTGCTGCGTGAGGGGTTTATCTAGCCACCCCGTTTAGTGAACAAAACCATATTTTAAACACTTTGGTTTAACTAAAACTACCTAAATGTCGCGGTTCTCCTCTCTGGCTTTTCGCGCTCGTGCTATCTTCAAAGAATATAAGCTGTGGGCCGCCCCATGACTTTTGACCCTGGCACCGTGACCTGGGTTGATCTCATCAACATATAGGGAATCGCATGGTGCACCTATGACAAAGTTTGGTTCCAATTGAACTTCAAGTTTTTAAATTTAGATGATTTTACATTTTAGCCCAATTTTTCACTTTGACCTCACATGAACCTTTGACCTTTCACATGACCTTTGACCTCATCAACATATGAACGGATCCCATTGTGCACCTATACACAAGTTTGGTTCTTCCAATTGAAGTTAAACTTTTCAATGAGTCAATTTAAAAAAAACCTTACAATTTGTGACACAAATACCACACACACATCCACACATACACACGCACAACGGATTGCTAAGTGGTCCTGCCAGCTATAGCTGGGGCCCCCAAAAACCAGAAATGTGATGACGTGACTTACATTACACCCATAAGCAGCAACCAATGGCAAGTTATCCTCACTGTGATCCATGACATCTTTGCCTGTGAAATCTGGACCATCAGCTTGACGACAAATCTTGAGCTGCACTCTGGAAGGAAAAAAAACACTTTTAAGGGGGAATATGTCAGGAATTGGTCATAGCATTCCACTTGTTTAACAGTAATAGCGTCCACATCTTTTGTTGAATTTTAGTTAGGTTGAAAGGAGAGCGGAAGTAGGCTCCTGCCCTTCATTGTATAATTTCCCGCCGGGTATTTCTGTGTGTGAAAACTTCGCGCGCAAGCTTTTGTTATTTAAATTTCCCGCTTGTGGTGAAATGCGTGTTTCTAAATTGTAAACATAGTGGAATGCTTGATCTTGTCCGCTGTCGTTTTGGGCACTGGCACAGTTTAACGAGGTTTAAAACACACTCGTCTCTGTAAGGGGCCCCCAATGGACTCGTCATGTACCCACACGCGTTAGTTGTTTCGTGAATTTTCCTATTTGTTTGTTAGTCTGTTTTTCAAGATTTTAACACGGGATTTTAAAACAGTCCACGTACTGGTTTCCCCGTGATGTATAATAGTTTTAGCTCTCGGCACAACTGAGAAACTCTAAATTTTGATATTTTTTAGTGCAAACTTTAATTTAAAATAAATGGCCGCGCGATTGAGTTTGGTGGTGGTAATCGTAGCATCCGTTGATCTTTCCGCGTCCTGACCTCTTCAAGTAGGATAGTGTGTTAATTAAATACTGGCGTTAATTAAATAAACTGGCGTTCGACTTTTCAAAGGTGTGGTAGGGAACTCAGGGACTTGGACACTTCCGCATACGAGGGTTACGATTGGCGTATTCGTCCATTTATGATTTTAATGACTGGAACACATTTTTTTCCGGTTAATGACAATTCTGGTTCCACCATGTAGAGAAGGAATACCAGGACTAGAAAAGAACCTATCCAGTGGAAATATTAAAACGCTTGTTTTTAGGAGTTTTTGTGATTGTTTGCCAATTTGTAAATACCTTGTTTAAGTCTAAGTCTTTCAAATTCTGGCACTTATGCACTTTCGAAGTGGCGCACATCTGGAACATAGTATCTTTCTGGGGCCCCAATTGCACCATCAAATTTATTTTGGTTAGTAAGGGAAGGTTTATGCATATCTGCGGTGGTCCAAGTCCGCTTTGTGTTTGCTTGAGTATGGTAAATCTGTTGTGGGATGGGAATATACAGGTAATCAGTTCGTCTGTTTGATCCTACAAGATGTAGGGCTTGTGGTTACGTCAACATTTTAGGGAAGCTTGAAAGATGTTTTTCTGAAAGTAGATCACTTGTGTACCTTGATCGAATGTTTGTGAATAAGGGACGTGAGCATACGTTTGTTCAAACTTAAGGGTGACGTCACAACATTTCAGGAAGCTTGAGAAGATATTTTGAAATTAGTTATTGAAGTGTATTCGAGTCATTTATGTACCTTGATCGAATTGGTGCGAATGGGACCGTGAGCCATATTTGGTTCAAATTTAAGGGGTGACGTCAACATTCAGGGAAAGCTTTGAGAAAAATTTTGGAATTAGTTTTGAAGTGTATTCGATCATTTGTGTACCTTTGATCGAATTGGTGCGAATAAGGACCCGTGAGCATAATTTGTTCTAATTTAAGGGGTGACGTCAGCATTTCATCAGGAAAGCTTGATAAGATATTTTGAAATTAGTTATTGAAGTGTATGCGATCATTTATGTACCTTGATCGAATTGGTGCAAATAAGGGACCGTGAGCACAAGTTCAAAATTTAAGGTGACGTCAAATTTTAGTGGAAGCTGTTTCGGTGTGGATCAGAATTCAATGATCAAAATTTTTTGATTCTAAAATCCAAACTATCTTTTGTAATGTTCTGGACACATTGTTCCGTATTGAAATTGTAAAGGAAGTTTCGGGTATTGATCAAAATTTTTTAACTATCTGATGGTCCAAATGATTATTGGAAAAGGGTTGTGGACACATTGCTCCATATTGAAAGTTGTTTAAGGTAGTAATTGGTATTGACCAAGATTTATTGATCCAAATTGATCATTTTGTAAAGGTTGTGGACACATTGCTCCACATTGAAAATTGGCAAAAGGAAGTTTCGGGTATTGATTGAAATTTATTGATCACCCTCTATTGTTCTACATTGATTAGTTGAAAAGGTTGTGGACACATTGATCACAATTGAAAAATGGCAAAAAGGAAGTTCTGGGGTATTGATCAACATTTATTGATCACATATATTGGTCAATATGATCTAAATTGAT
>JAMKCH010038403.1:0-14061 GCA_023653785.1 Ophioderma brevispina | reverse complement strand
ATGCTCTTTTAAGCAAAACCTAACATTTTTGTGATATATACTGTCTGTCCAATTAACTGTTTTTATATTATTAATTATTTCAATAATACGCACTTTCGAAATAAATCGCGAAAACAAAGTTCTTGGTATCTTTGGACCTAAGACGTTTTTGATATGAGGAATGAGATCGGTTTAATGGCAACTTTATTTATTGTAATTTTGTATTTTCATATTATTAATTAGAGTTCCTGGTTAATGTTCGTACATCCCCGCTATTCTGTAGTTATTACTGTAACCTATTGTTTTAAAGAGCACTGCACCCCACACTATGTCGTTAGGCAGTGTCGCTCCAATCCCCCCTCCATCACCTTTAATATGTTTCATCATCATAATTATATATATTTTGTCCAGGCATTAGCATCATTTATCTAATTAGAAACGTCTGATGGTGGCGCTAGATAGGTCGATTATCCTCCTTTTGCAGGTCTGCAAATCCAGTTTGATGCTACATGAGGAGGAAGAGTGTTCCATAAGCCTATATAGAATGAGAATGGATCTTCTTGGGAGGCCAGGTTGGACTTGGGGGTTTCAAAGGGCAAAGTCATGACTCATGAGCGCCTAAGATGGCAGCTCATATTGTATATGATTGTAATTTGGATGTTGAGACGAATAAATTTTGATATTGATGATTTGTCATTTTCGCATAAAAATCAGTGTAAATTGAATAAAAATCCAAAGATTTTTTTCAAGTTGGAACTTAATGATCTTGGTAATTAGATGATGAATACAACTTTTTATGACTTTTTACGGAAACAAATAGTTTTGAAAATAATTTATTAAAACGGGACATCTAAGTTAATTGAACGACAGAGGCTAAATTTGCAATCATATTGTTCATCATCAATAATTATATTATTTATGTCAAGGCATTAGCAGCAGTACTTTAATAGAAACGCTGAGGGCATTTTGGGTAATCCGAACTTTTTTAGGGGGAACTACAGAGGCCAAAGTGTCATTATTTTAAGCAACCAATTGGAGGGGGGGAGGGGGAGGGGTGAAATCTACAAATTGCTCGATTCTGCCGCCGCTGCTGGGAGAAGCTTCCAAGGAAGACGTTTCTGATGTCTTAGAAGACTCTCTCTACTCAATGTATGGGCAAATTATTGCATTATGCGCATTTTTCAGCACGTTATATTGATCCAGGGATATAATGAACCCCTGAGTTGTTTATACACAAAAACCTTTTCCCCTCGCAAAAAGAGTCTAATGGTTGAAATGAAAACATAATGTCTCAGGCCCTTTGAACCGTTAATGGTTCTCCAAAGGGTTGTTTTCTGGAGGTTCAAGGAAAGGTACTTCATAGAACTTTCTTCAAAATTTTAGAAGCCATTTGCGACTCGTTTAAGTCCTACAACCTCCGGAAAGGGTCTGATGTGTGCCCGAATAACAATTTTTATTTAAGAACCATTTATCCATAATTAACCTGAATGACAGATTTACAACTGTTTTCGAAGGGTGCATATAACGATCATTATTGTTTCAGAGGACGCCTAAAAGTAGCAAAATCGGTTAAAATACGGAAATTGAGTTGGTCAACTTAAATACCATTACGGCAAAAACTATAGAAGGTAAACATTTTTGTGTCAGGTGTATGTGTCATATATATAGGGTCAAATTTTTGGGAAAATAGAAGGAAAACTATTGATAGGCTTCATGGACAAATTTTCATTAATATTGCAGCCAGTAAGGCAAAAAATAAAAAAAAGTTGAAAAAATCATCACATTGGCCTATACACTAGTACTACTTCATTTATAGCGCAATTGATATCATCGAATATATAATTTTATTCTCTTTAGATTGATACCCAATTTGTAGTTACTCTTTATAGTGTGTCATTAGCACTAAGAATAGCTAGATTGGTGCAGAACATGTAAATTTTTAGGGGTTTGAGGGGGGGGGGAGGTCATTGACCTCTGAGCCGTCACGCTCCACCGCTCGCAAGACTTTGCTTTTTCAGATGGCCCAAGGAGTTCCCTATACAAATATCATAACAAGAACACCTGTAAAAACTCCGGATTAAATTTGCTGGTATCTCCCGGTCTATTTGTCAACAGTAGCCAGACAAATGGAATGTGGTCTAGGTGCAAAGCAGGTGAATGTTTTGTCCCAGATGACTTTCCCTCAGATGGTCGCTAATCTGAACACGGATAACCTCTATTTTATAGTGTCCTTTATTTGTCATTTAAAATGACAGTGTAAGTCGTTTGTCCGATTTCAGAAAGTACAGCATTATTTTTTTGTATTAATTAATTTTTTCTGTCTGTACAGATTTCAATTATTGCATCAATTCACTGCAATTTAATTAATATATATGTTGGAATCAGAAACTGGGCGGGCGAAATCATTACCTGGGTGGGTCATATGTGGCCAATGGGCAGTCGGAATTTACTGGGTGGGCTAAATAATTAACTGGGTGGTTATTCTATGTTATTTACCACCATCCATGAATTTGACATTAGTCGTGTAAAAGGATGGTCAAAAAATACTAAATAAAACCAAAAAAAAGTCACAAAATATTATGCTATCAAAACTTAAAGCTCGTGAATTGTACAATAGTATCTTATCTCCATATCCCTTATCTAACTTAACTGCATTTAATTACATTTTGCAAAAAAAAACACGGAGCCTGACCCACTGCCTGGTTGTAGCGGGAAATGGGCCTGATCGAGAACGAGAAAATGAAGCTACCTCCCTTTTACGGGTATCGTCAGATTCGTCCTCTAGGGTTTTTTTTTTTTTTTTTTTTTTTTTTTGGGAGTTAGGGATATATCCCAGGGTAACCATATATAGACCTATAGCCTAACATATTTCGTGTCAACTATACAAAGCATGTGTTGAAGATGCGTTTATTTTAGACAATAAAGCCAAATGGACTATTTTATAATCGAGGTTAAGATAACAAAGAAATACGTCAACAGACACAAAAACTGGTGGGGGGGTGGGTAAAATGGCAAAGGAACAAATGGATTTCGACCAAGTAAGGCCGGACTACACAGTAATTTATGCTTAGCCTGACAATGAAAAACATGACATCATTTGATTTGACTTGATTCGACTTCAAATACGCATTTTCGAGTAAAGTTTCAAGCACTACTACTACTACAGAAGAGAATAATTTAGCTAAACACGAATACGGGTGTGACAATTAGCGACCCTGGGTTACTAATGACGAGGAATTCAGCAGACTTGTACGAATAAACTGCAGAATACTGCAGTTCCGTACAGTCTCTGATGAAGTCCTCAGGGTCACTCGTGACCCGGGGTCGCTAATTGTCACAACCCATACAATGCGTTGTCGTTCTTCCACTCGCCCAAAATTCTGAATTAAACCGTACCAAGAGAACTCACCTTTACCTGGCTTGGATCCATAGACAAAGAATGGAACAAGACAAAGGTTGACCAATTGCTCACATAGTGCGTAGGACCAAGTCCTTTAGTTCATCATACAGGTTCTCCAACACAACCATTAGTTTCAATATGCGACTGGCTTTGAGAACAGTACATTTCAACACCATGGGTACTGGCGGACAGCTCTCCCTATTCATTGAAACCCCTACACAGATTGAGCCATTTGTAAAGCCAACATGCAATGTCTGGAAAGCCACATATGCAATATTTTAGTATGACAAGCCCCACATATGTCAAAATAATAAAATTTTATGATTGCATGCACCTTGCCATGAAGACAGTTTCCTCTTGCCCAGAATTTTCACCAAATGAAGTGAAATTACTACAAAGCCAAATACATCATTATATACTATCATAAGAGAAGCATTGTACCAAATATTAGGCTGACATTAATATATTTGGATAATATTAACCATTTAGCATGGCCGAGCTTACTCGCCCATCAGTTCTAGTGGAATCATCTCGAATTATTGAAGATTAAAGCTTGAATCCAAACAGTTAAAGGGCTCCTAAAGTCAACTACCTAAAGAACTGCCTAAACAATTGTTTGAATATTAAACATAGAACTGTTGAACCTGCAGTCGTTACCTCTAAAGCTCGCAGGCATCCAATTATCTAAGAAAATGCAATATTAATAATTGAATCATGCAATAGGCTGAGAATGAGTGCAAATGAAAATCTGAAGTTAAATACCTCTAGGATTTGCCTGAACTAAATTTTAAATGAAAATACCCATTAATATTTGCTAATTGCCAGCATAACATTGATATAACATGCTTGATAATTAATACATAGAGACATAAACTTGGGGGCCCAGAGCCTGAAGTCAGTTACTTCTGGTCGCTCACAGCTGTATTCGTAAAGATAAAATGCCATATTAATGAATGAACCAAAATAAATGCCCAAAATTAATGCCAATGAGCTGCCTTTGGCCTAAGGAAATATTGAAAGTAAAAACTGGTGCCAAACAAGTTTCTGAGCCAGAAACTTGACCAAAACCCACCCCTTCAGGCGGGGTGGGGGGGGGGTGCGGGGTGAAGCCGAGACCAAGCATGGCAATTTTAATTTACACAATACCTCTGTATACCAATTTTAAGCTAAAATGGTGCAAACAAGTTTCTGAGCCAGCAGAAACTGTCTTAACTCATTAGCATTGCCAAATCACAGCAGGACATTGAGAGCAAGTGATTCAGGTTGACTGAACACCTTAGCCTGCAGCACCATTCGGCAAATAAGATCGCACCAACTATCCTTTAACCCAAGTAGCAATTTCCCTAACAATACGATTTTTAAACACATAATTTGCCTAACTCTCCCAACATTGATCAACACAAATACCAACTAACTTCATACTGGGAGGAAGGCCAAAACATGACGTTATGATCAGGAAATCCAAAGGCTTGGCCAAATTTGCAAAAAACAAATGCAGAAAGGATGGGCAGGTCCATTCAGTAAAGGGTTTCTTAAAATGGCATTACTTTAATTAATGACAAGTTATAATGCCAAATTAACAAGTGACATATAAACCCGTGTGTAAAAAACGAACCCAAAACCCAAAGTTTCATACAATTTCGAAAGGGATTCCCAATCAATGCATAGAAATTAATCCAAAACCTGTACATATAAATAACCCATACATGTTCAACCAGACATTATAGAAGCTATTTAAAGGAAAAAACCACTTGGTAAAATATGTGCCCCTGAAATGCACCGAAAACAGCATTATCTTGGATTAAAAACATGCAAAAAATTTGAAAAAGACTAAAAAAAAAAAAAAAAACATTAAAAGCACCTAGGAGATAGAACACAAACGATTAAAATTGAACTCCAGAATCGCAAATGCGCAAATGGGTGACTAGATCCTAGTCAACGACAAACGTTGGACACACGGCACATTTTCAACCAAAATGTTGCACAATTCCAACAGTTTATGACTTACAAATGATACCATAGGACCTTGGAAAACATATATATATTACACAATAAGGCCTGAAGTGGCGGGGGGGGGGGGGGGGACTTCATTTAGTGTCTAAATACAACAGAAATATTTAGCCTTACAAGATTAGGGGTCTAAATGGTTAAAATTGACACATGTGACTCGCGGCACAGCCATTCTTAACTTGAGACACTTGTGACACGCTGTTCTTAACTTGTGACATTTGACACCGGCTTCTTATCAGTGACAGCCATTCATAAATCTGTTGACACTACGATAGCCAGGTATTTTGCCGGAAACCCATGTAGACCCCATCGATTATTGAAAAATTTAATAAGCGTAATGTGTACCATAAACAAGGCGACCATATTTATGAATGCACGCCAACTATACCACAGCTTCCATGCAAGTGACACACCTCATAGCTCTCAATATACAGCACAGTATTTCATTGAGAGACAGCTAACTAACCCAAGTACAAAATAACTAGCACAACGAGTGGGTGTATGTGGTATAAGCCTTGTTACTGATAGACAAAAGCTATTAGCCAATAAAAAACACACAAAAGCTGCATAATAAATATGAGTAACCAAAAATAGGTGAAAGCTAAAGTATACAAAAAGATTGAACCACGGAAAAAATACCCAATTTCAATTTTTGATGGCATTCATATATACATATATCAATTACCTTGAAGAATTAAAAGATAATCCATGCAAACCAGATATGATAGAGCATGCAAAATTTTAACACTTTCTAGAAGGAGATATATGCCGGATGTGAATTTGCCAGGCATCGCAAAAAAATTTAATCAGCGTATGGTACCATAAAACAAGGCAGACCATATATTAGAATGCCCGCCAAATATACCACAGCTTCCATTCAAGGGACAACCTCATTAGCTATCAATAGACAGCACACGTATTTCATTGAGAGCCCGTAACTACACAAGTACAAAATAACTAGCACAACCGAGGTGTTATGTGGTATAAGGCGTTGTTACTGATATACAAATCTATTAAGCCATAAAAAAACACACAAAAGTGCATTATAAATATGAGTAACCAAAATAAGTGGAGCTAAAGTACACAATAGGATTTAAACCACGCGAAATTACCCAATTTACAATTCTTGATGGCATATACATAGTAATCAATAACCCCTTAAGAATTAAAAAGATAATCCATGCATCAGTATATTATAAGAAGGAAGCATGCAGATTAACAATTCTAGAAGAATATGCCCGATGTGAATTTTTGCAGGCATCGTAAAAAACCGAATTTAATAAAAGACTTAATAAGAATGATGGCAATGCCAAAACACGAATGCTTAACAGTCATGTTCCGTAAAAGGCAAACAATAAGAACATTCGTCATCCAGCTAAAAACAAAGGCCGAAGTTTTGCCGAAGTACATGTAGATGAGGACTACTGACACGTGTTAACATGAGGACTGTGACATTCACTATATATACTGCATAAAAAATGCACATACAAAGGTGCGCCCGCAGGGGGACCCGGCTTTCTGCCACTGGGGTTTGGGCCAGACTCCTTAACATAATGAAGCTGGGGGGGGGTGTTTTGGGTCGCCACCACCTCCCGCACTGCCATCTTTTTGGCATTGGAACTCATCTGCCGACCCCACTTATACTCCGGGTGGAAAAGGGCAAAACGAGGTGGAAATACCATGCAAAGTGCACAACACATGGTGACAGCGGAGCTCGAACTCATTAACTTATAAATATGAGACGAGCATGATCTAACTGCACCACATGGGCAAAAAAATAGATCTGTTGAATATAATAACACTGGCATGCAAATCTAACCCTTTAAACAGATAAGGTACAGTGAACCTTTCCCATAGTCTGGGAATTACGGTTAACGGGTAGGTGAATGTACGTAATTATTCAAAACAAAAAATGTTGAGTTTACAGGGTGGTAATTACAATTTAGGACAATTTAGCTAAAAGCCGACACAATCCAATTATTTAAGGTAATTTACAAAAAAGGTACCATTGCCCCCTTCAAACCTAAACACGCACGCAAAACACAAAATCAGAGGCTACATTTATGTTAGGCGTTCAAAAAAAATCCGAAACCACTATATTATGGCCATAAAAATTACAATTGCCCATCGGAAGTGGTTACATAACTCCCTGGTATGGATCACGCACCTTTGAACTGTTATTGGCACGCCGTAGGGACTTTTGTGGAATCATTACGATCGTGGTTCAGGACCCAAAGGCGTGATCCAGATGATAAGTAAAGAACCAATTACATGAAACCACTTCGCTGACGAATATCTCTGCGTTAAAAAGGCCAGCCGAACCACAAACGAAACCGCTAACGTGCCCTTCTCGCTTCAAGTGTGTTGCCCTAGATTTTAAGTGGAGGAAAGTGTATGGGTGTGGGTATAAGTAGTTGTGTTAGGTTTTTCTTGATGAGCGAATTTCATTGGTGTGGAAAAGGTTTAGCATCCAAGTATCTTTTAAATTGATAGGCACTTGCGATAATGACATTACAGAAACTTTCCCCTGAAAAATGCACTATTAATATATGTGAAAGCGCCATCAAAAATGGCGGCTGTGCGCTATTGCCAAAAGCGTATTACAAATTAATAAAACAATAAATGATGCTTATAACCAAGTAATTCCAAACAAATAAATATTAGTTTGATCACATATGCCACATATGGTTCAAAATAAGCAACAATGCTTCAATTGAAATTGGAATGAAACGGGTTGCCTTAATTAAAAAACAACAAAAGGATAGCACCGCAAATCAAACCCAATTTTGTTTAACTTATAATACCATGGACTTGGAGGACAGTTTCCCCTGGTGGGAATAAACCCATAACACAGTTTAGCCAAACTGTAAAGCCAACCATGCAATTTTGTAAGGCATAGATGCAAATTTAGAATGACAAGCCACATATGTAAAACATAAAAAATAAAAATTTAATGGTGCATTGCCACTAAAGAAAAAGCACAACTGAAGGACTTCACTATGAGATAGTAAAATCTCAATTCCTTGGCACAGTTCAGTAGCTTTCATTCACCAATGTAATTAGAAAAAACACACCATGGTTTTTGGGTATCATATATGATACCCAGATTACACGAGGTCAGTTGATGTCAAGTATGTACAAGTAAAACACATGAACTGTGTCCTTGGTGGGAACATATTGAACTCATTAGTGCTGTATTGATGAATCAGAAACCAAGTTGGATCTCGAAAAAAGATAAACACAACAATATAGTAGTAAGCCTGCCAAGATATTTAGCAACACAGGATATCATGCAGGTCCACCTGTTTATGTGCAAATTGAACTGATAGAGGAATATTAACAAGCCTACCAACCATGACCGACACGCTTAAACTAGCCACAACTGGCAGAATAGGCCTATACGAGAGAATCATCCAACTAAGTGAATAAGGCATCGATCATAAATGAGAATATAAAGAGGAGCGTAAGCTATTATAAAATGCCCAATCCATTTCACATAAATCGGTTGTGATCCGTACCAACGGCCCTAATTGACATGAAAAACATGGACAATTGTTTGTTTATTCATCTGATGACTATCAATATCAATTGATACGACTTAAGTTTGTAAGCTATCAGAAAACAGTATTAAACATGCAGTTCCCACTTGTTTATGGCAATGTCATATAGGTAGAAAGAAATTAACATGACAGCAACACTGGGCCACTTCTTTAGCCACAAGGTTGGATGTAAAAGTCCCTTAACCAATAAATGAGAAATGCTATAGGGACGCCCCCCCCCCCCCCAAAGCATAATTATAACAACGTTAAGAGTTAAATTCATGTTATAATGACTAGAACCGATGCCATAACATTGAAGTGGAACTCTACCTGGTGGCCTCAGTTGTCTTAGCATGTGACGGTATTATCGCATTGTATTTCTGATGAATTGAATCAATAAACCAGCCTCACCTAATAAACTTGAATAGCTGGCTAGAAGATGTAAGCTTTAACCCGAAAAAAGTAAATCACTTATTCCACAAGCTGGTTGTCACAACAGACTGACTAGTTCACCACAACGAAAACGTTTCCTTTGGACGATTGCTTCATTCGGCATTACAAGTTATTTTTCTGGAGCTCGCTCACACACAATTCGCCAAGTTAAATACTGCATATTTGGAGAAACGACGGCTTCCACTTTTGAGGTTTGTTCACAAATGTGTCCTTAAACATATCACAAAAACTATTAGTTTTATTTGGTACTCAACCCGCCGCGAATTGCTCTCCTGACACAATATGAATGGCGTTTGAAATTTGTCTTTGTGTTCGTTTTTTAAATATCACGGAAAAAACAGTGTTCAGATGGAAAAAATCACAACATCAAAGCCTGCTTGATTATTGACTTTCACTTTATTGTCCACATTAGAGTTTAAATAATTATGACGCAACGTCTTACCGATAATCAAAGACACTAAAATCCGTGATTTTTTGAATATAGTTCCGAACTCCTTAACGACGATCGGAAATAATCAGGCAAGGGAATAGCTTGGTCCTATCATCGACACGCCATACTCCCCGCAAACAAGCAAACGGTAGTACGTCCAATGGATCTCATTTTGCTAATTAATTCTTACATCATTCGAAAACATTGAATGGCGAATATACTAATTATAGCATACAGAAGAAGATAGGACCACGGTTGAAGCCTTGCCAATAGTCATACAGATTCAAGTATCCATAAAGACTTAATTCACAGCAAGGACAATTTCCTTAGCAAACCCAATTATTGTCAAAGTAACTAAAACCATCAGGACCTTTCTCCTACGCCAGATCTGATGCGATGTGATGACGGTTGGCGAAAAGGCCAAAGCCCGGGTGAAAAGTCAACGCCCATTGGTCAACGGAGCCGGAAGCCAACATGACGTGATGATGAACGGTGGCTGGGCTCTATGCAAAGTAGCGAAAAAACAATGACCGAGACAATGGGACATTAACCCATTCTTGCAGGTGACAAAATCCGTTTCATCAGAATAAATCTTATAAAACGTATTATCTGACAGGCAATGCTTGGACTTATGGGAGAGCTTGTCGAGGGGGGGAAGTCCGCCTTCATTTAGCAAGAGGTTGAAAATTTGTAGTATTGTTTCACTATTATTATCCTCAAATATTGGAAAACCTGTTGTACACACTGGACCTCGCCACATTGGATAGCCAACAGTGAATGGTCGCCGAGTGTCAAAAACAGGGAAGTTGCTTTTCTACCTTGGCAATATGGAGGGAAACAATTGCAACACCTGCTGGTGGTGGACATATTCACCACAGATGTTCTATTGGTATACAAAAATTCCTTTAAAGACACTATCAGTGATTTGCTAAATCAGCAAATCGAAAAAAAAATCATCAAAACTCAGATTTTTTGCATGTATGTAACAAGTACATGTATCCTAACATACCCTGCAAATGATTATAAGCCAGAAGCAACCTAATAAGGACAGGATAGGAGATTGTAGTCATTATGTCCGAACGGGACACTTATACACAACGAAATGAATGGAGAATCGGATATTGGAACACTGCCGTTTGCTTTCCTGTTCTGTCAATTCTCAGCTGGAAAAAGGGTATAACTTATGAGAATTCTACCGGACTTATCCTTTCAAGTTTGAAGCTATGATGCAAATTCAAATATTTTTCCAAATCACGGGGGGATAGTGTCTTTAACTATGACAAAGGGTATGCCATTGTTTCTCGCCATATAACCAAGGTAGAAATAGCAACTTCATGTTGTGACACTCGGCTACTCAGACCCGCTATCTATGTGTCGTGTTTGGACACACTGACCCACACGGATCGCCGGGCTGCCGCAAAAGTTGAATGAGGAAACAAAAGGAAGTTGTTTATTACCTATATCATATGGCAGAAACAATGTCATACACATGCTGGCGCCACATATTCCCACACAGATGTTCATTGTTTGACAAGGTGTATGCATTTTTCCCGCCATAGTGTATATGTAAAAAACCAAACTTCCTGATGTTTCAATCGCGACTCTGACCCGCCCTCCATGGTAGAGGTCAGGTTTGTACAGGGATGCAGAAGGTCAATAGGTTAACTTGACCAGACCAGTCTCCAGGACATCCCAAGCATGTGACAGGTGCATGTATTGTATATATTTTCCCATGCTTCCCATGCCGTGAAAAGACCCTGTTGTTTTAGAGGGTCGTCGAGTGCCAAATTGTGTAAAACACGTATTTCATATCTCGGAATAAATCGCAATCTCATCATAGCTAGTGCGCAGTTCACACTACACAGAAAAACGTTTTACACAATTTGGCATGCGCCAGTGGTGTTAAAGTGGTATATATACAGTGGAAGCTCATTTCCTAATCTTCATAATGACACCCCATTGTAACAATAACTCGCTCGCGCCGGAATACCTCTTCAGTAGTGCAGGAGAAGGAGAGTCTCGAACACAATGTTCTAAATTTTCCATTAATTCACCAGAGCAAATGCAGCAGTAGTATAGAACGCGCCCACTACTGGTTAATTTTGGCACATGTGTTGGAGACTTACCATTACATAATAGGTATCAGGTGTGAAATAAGTGATTATTACAAATGGGTGGTATTGATTGCTTTTGATTGTATACAACACTGTACAAAACAGGTCTCGAACCATTTGCGTATGGGAATTAACCCGCCCCCCCAAAAAACATCTGCATGATTCTTGCAAAAAAATAGACCACTGTTGTCCTGTGCATATTGCCTAACACAACCCAAATTACTATGTACAAGTGCAGTACTGACTAATTACATGTGCAGCACCTAACCAATTATACGCATGATTTTTTTTAAATGTGGGCAAACAACGCATCTGCTAAGCATGTACCCAATTTTCTAAAACTCGTGTCTTTAGGAGGAAATTAGAGAAAACATTCGGGAGTTTCCGTAACCTGACCCATCTGACACACCTCTTTCTGACACACTTATGAATTCGGCAAAACACCCTTTACGAATAAAGCACAGGCGTATTCTGTTAAGGTTTCGAATTCATAAAATTGTGTCAGAAAAAAAGTTGTTAGTCAGATGGGTCAGGTTACGAAAATTCCGAAAACATCGATGACTTGTAGATGAGGAACGAAAGGCGGGGTTACATCACATTGGGGGATCAAAGATTTACCATAGAGAGACGATTGACCCCAACCCACGAGAGATCATGCTAGGATATTTGGGCTGAGAAAAAATGTGGCAGACTTTGGCAATTTATCTGAACTACATCACAATAATACGTATGCCGAGTAGATAGTATGTGAGACCTGGGCAAAACATAGCAAAGCTATTAATCAGAATATGCTCCTGCTAAAATACAACCAAAAGCGGTATTTTATGAGCCATTTAGAAGATTCGTTTGAACAACCACCCGGTATGTCCCATGATATTAAGGTAGGCAATTCAACACCCTTTTAGGGTGAATCCAATCGAATTGGAACATCTCAGAAATGACAGATGTGAGAAAAGAAAAAGAATAAAAAGAACAGTATACGAATATCATTGCAACCAAAGTAGTGGTGAATAGAGATCACCATGTATTCTGGTTTCTAAACCGGGTTCACTAAGATTTGTTAGAGATTTTCAAAAGTCGACGTTTGCCCAAAAACTGATTCCATTTTTCAATTCCTCGGTAGTTGATGACGATTGAAATGCCAAATTTGATTTTAGTCAGTTATCTATTAAACCAAATTTAAGGTCAATCATTTAAGCTTATCGCTTTATAAGGCAAAACGAATGTTTCCGTTCAAAATCCGCTAAGAAGATACAATTACTCTTTTCGTCAAAATAGATAGGAAAGTTTTGGATTTCTTCGGTCGAATTGATCACATCAAAAGTTTTGTTATGAGGTTTTTTTTTTTTAAATAAACCGTTGGAACTGAGATATAATAATGACGGTCGTATTGCTGGGAAATTCGGTCCAAAATCGCGAGGGAGCGTTCCATTGATCTGTGATGCCCATCTCACGGTACAATATTTTATTGGTCGGAGGGCATTTGAATATTTAAAAGTTAGGGGTTTATGATTTAAAGGAATTACAAGGAATCTGCCGTCCTCGTAATACAGATCACACGGGCTCGTGAAAAAGATTTGTATGCCAAGCGTGCCACATGAGTCTTCAGATTTATCTTCCCCGATGGATATATTGTAAAGAATGAAATTTTCAATTTGATTTTCTCCATTGGACTATCTTCTTCTGTGGTGCACATCTTTTATCAATATTTTCCATTATTTGAAATGTGCGTATAGATTCATCCCAGTTTAGCAAGTTTCTACTGTAAAGGGATTACTACTACACCAAGTAGGTTGAAGACGTTCTGAATAAGAAAATAAAAATTTCATTTCATCACATTGCACTTATCTTGTTATGTGACCTTGACCACATCAACAAAGGGGGATCCCAGGTTGCACCTGTGACGCAAGTTTGGTTTAAATCCATCGAAGTATGCGGAATATTACCCTTTTTCCCCGACAACAGACAACAACAGACATCAACAAACAGACATCAACAAAACAAAATATTTTCAAAATCTGAGATTTGTGTTGCAATAAATTGTAATTTCCTGAATTTTATGGAAATATAAACCCACCTTTTCTCTATATCGAATTATGTTATGTTACATCTAAAGAAGAAGACACTTTTTACAAA
>JAMKCH010038402.1:0-40924 GCA_023653785.1 Ophioderma brevispina | reverse complement strand
GAAGAATTGACAAAAAAGGAAGAAAACTCAGTGCTCCAAGATACGATTCCCATTCAATTTATGTGTTGTTGTAAGTTTCCGAACATATAGTAATGACTGAAATTTCCAATTCTGTCTTTATTTAGGAGGTTGCTTCTGGTCCGGGTTCTGTCGTATCATTTCAGGGTATGGTTGGATCCCTGTATGTTACATGCATGCAAAAATCGGATTTTTTGATGATTTGTTTCGATTTTCTGATTTAGCAAATCACTGATTTGCCTTTATCTGACTAAAATGGTAAGTGGTAACCACAAACCCATTTTTGTAGCATCACCATACATAAAGCCCATTTATTTTTTCTCTGTCCTTCATTCTATCAGGTTGCTGAGTTGGATGACTACAGTTTAAAAACAATGACCCTTGCATAACACCGGTTTTAAGTGTTACATTGATACTGTTACAAGTTTGACCACTTGCTTTTCAAAACTAAATGTCCACTCCAATGAAAATACAAATATAAGGGTTAATTCAAACTTCTTAGAACCAAGATTGATGGTTTTTAACATACAAAATAACAGCAAAAAACAACATATATTTGCAATAATTTTTTAAAAATGCTGCTTGTCATTTCTTTACATAGGTACATTTCCCATTCTTTTTCTGATGATTTTTTTTTTTTTTTTTCATCAGATTGGTCAGTATTTCTGAAAACAAAGGTAAACAAGGTGAACTTGTATGTCCCCCACCCCGCCGACTGCCGCGATCACTAAGAAGTGACAAATTGAACTACATCAGACAACCCCCTTAATCCTGGCCAACACTCCCTTAACACTGGGGTGTGGACCGGGGGACTGACCACACTTACTTAAACCATTCAATGTCTAAATTGGAGAGGTGATCTTTTAACAACTCAAAATCTTATCAGGTCGAGAATGCCAATGTTAGTATTTTAAGCTTCCACAGCCCTTTGTACAGGATATGGTCTTTGTGGTAAAATGACTCAAAGAAATCTTAAAATTTATAATGCAAAACTCCCTTAAATTCACTAAATTTTAGTAAAAATGTATTATTCAATTTGTCAACACTATTTTTGAAAAAAAAAACATGGACCACAGTGTAAATTTGGGACCCCTACAAGGTCCAGAAACACCGATTTTGCGTATTTTCACATTTTTAAAATGTAACGGCTGGCAACCCAAACAGACTCCCACGTGCAACAACCAGAACTAAAAAAAACCTCTCAATTGAAAAAACCCGGGTATTACATAGATGTTAATACCTTTGTTGTGGGTATTCTTTGCTCCCCCACCAAGCATTGTGCTGAATTTTTGCATATAAGTACACGCATTGCATATTAAATTTGCCCGAAATACGGCCAACAATTTAATCAGGTCAAGAACTCTAACCCACTTCCTTCCACCAACTTAAATCATTATACACGCCTTAACGAACTCCAGAACCTTGTACACAGCCTTGCGGGAATTAGATACTTAATAGCATATTTTACACCCCCAATCTAATCATCGAGAAAACTCATCACACCGCTTCTTTCCACCAAGTACATCATCGGAGCCCTTACGGAACTCCAGATAAATCATCTTTGCACTTATTGTCCTTTTTCCCTATAACACCGCCCGTCTTCACACTCTGACGTTTCAATTGGCACCGGGACCTCTTGGCATGAGCCAATACAGTTAACAGATAGGGCATGCGCTATTTTACTTCGCGAACGGAAAATTCTTTCGACCACATTTTTTCGTACCAGCATATATTCATCGCAGCATGTTCGTACCAGCTCCAGACATAGATACATTTATATCTAAGATTTGGTGCCAAATTTGATTGACAGGCGTCAAAACTTACAAAAATGCGACCTGCCTGTCAAAAAACCCTTCCTATAGGCCCAGCACAGCCCAAAAAGTACAAAGTGCTCATGTACTCGTGAGTGGGTCATCAGTCCATCCATAGCACATTATGAATCATTGATTGGGTGTGCCCTATGTTGTGGAAGCAATTTGTATAAGGTCAAAGGTGTGAATAGATTGATGTCATAATGATCTGGTTGTGGTCAAAAGGTTGTGGCCTTTTGCTGTGGACATAACTGCACTAGTTGTACACAATATGGCCAGATGTTGACTTCTGGCAAGTTGAACTTTTTTCCCCTACCCCTGACAACCCAGGGGAGGACCTGGGGGAATGAATTACATGATGAGTAGGGGATGTTCCCCTTCTACAATAATTGTTAGAAAAAACTAAAAGTTTGGATACCTAGTTCATCCAGAGAAAAAGATATGCCAAAATGTTCCCAGGGTAATTTTTATAATGGACATACGGGCATACAACATACATGCGGAGGGCCCATTTTATAGTCCCTCCGTGAACTCAGTTCGGCCGGGGACCTAAATACAACACATGTATTTTTAGAACACACCCCAATTGGCCATAAACATTTATGTTACTAGAAGTCAGTATTTTCCAAACCAATGAACCAACTTGACTGAATGTATCAAAACAAATGGGCTCTGGCCCTCTTACACCAAATGGCATTTTTGTTAAATTTTGCAATATTTTGGCTCTGGTAAAACATAACATTTATTTTTGAGACAATGCACCATTGGTGAATTCCACTTTTCCCCTATTCAATTTTTGACCCAATTTTGTGTATATAGTGTCACCATGACTATTTTTTCTTGGAAACAGGCAATGAATGATATCCTGTTCACCCAAGATTACCATATTCCAAGTGCACCTAAACAAAAGGTTCCAAAAAAAGATCAAAAGTTACAAACTTGGCAGCATGGTTGTATTTGTTAACAGTCTGATTAACATTGATCGATGTAAATACAAAGGAATTTAGGTATGTTCTCTTTCTACAGACCCATTTACTGGTTATGACAGATTGTGTTACAAATCCTGTGAACTTAGTCCATATGACTTTTCCCTGAGGAGGTATTTACCTGAACTAAATTAGGACAATATGTAGTTGAAAACGGCCTTCTACCAATCTGGTGTATAAAGTTCCTACGCAGCCAAGGTTATAGTTTTAATGGTGGCGCTCTCTAAATATTTGGCATACTGTGCAGTTTATGCAAATATGCCTCGCATGTAAAGGTACAACAAGTCCTGGACTTTTCCCATATATTTTTGTAAATATTTTTTCCTGTACTGTGGCAATCCCAATTTCACACATCTAAAATGTAACAATGCAAGTATCAGACTTGCCCAACCATTTCACAAAAACTGCTTCTTGCATTTTCAACATAACCCAGTTCCGGAAGGATAATATCAAACCGACCACGACATACATTATACCTGATTTTTAAAAAAATACAACTTCATCCAAAACTCTCCAGGTTTAAGATCACCCGCGACACTTTCTACTACTCACATCCAGAAATGAGTAACTACACACAGTCACGATCGCAGTAGGAGAATCTCCCATCACTCACGATGATCTAGTAAAATCTCAAGTCCCTTGGCCCACGTCAGTAGCTTCATTCACCAATTATTATTAGAAATACACCCTGGTTTTTGGGTTATGATAATGATCATCCAGATCAACAAGTAGTTCATATCAAAGTAGTTCAAGTACAACCCATTGACTTGTCATTGTAGGGCTGCAGATGAAATGTCCGAGATCACTGAACCGTAAAAAGTGGTACTGTTGCGTTTTTGATGGAAATCAGTTGTCAGAAGAGTCAAAGGCCACCAGATGTTGTTACAAAAATTGTACACTTGTATATTTTAACAATAGCAAAATTTGCATAACTTGCATACATTTTTGTTCTGAATGACGCTTTCTAAAAACCTTATAACTCGAGAAGTAAATATCACATCACTATGCGGTTTTAGGCATTGGGTAGAGGACATTTGACATTGATATTAGTACCTTAATATATAATATACACCAAAGCACATGGCATAGTTATGTTTTTTTTTGATTTTTTTAAATTTTTGAAAACTGACTTCATTTTTCACCATTAATGGCTTCATATCAACAATTTAGCAAATATTGAACAATATTACATTTGTACATCTGTTTTATTCCACCAACCAAATCAGTACTCTAGCTTCACAAAATTTAAAAATATGAATATAATTTACAAGACGTCATGAAGTCGCTTAAGTACTGCACACTCGTATTCTCTGCATTGTCTGCACGGCATACTGCACATTGTTATAGTGAGCGTATATCACACGTGCATATTGGTGGCCTACGACACATATCAAGCATTGTTTTTTAGAAGTTTTTAAAAGTCCAGTCTTCTCTGGTGAAGTTTACAATATTTGACAAGAACACTTAAACACAATAAGGTAGTTGGCATAAAATTCTTTGCATTAACTGTATCCTGTGTACTAATAAGTGTGAAGCGCGCAGTCTTCGGCCTCCCACATATTGTAATTGCGTAAAAATAAATTTAGCACGATAGTCCGGGTTTGAACATTATATATTCCTTAGACGATAATAATCTACCCATTGCATTATCAAACATGTCAATTTGCCATCAATTTCAAGCACCGTCTTACTTCTTTAATACATTACATTTCTTTTAGTATTCGTTTCTTTAATAAATTATTTGTAGTGTTTCTGTGAAATGTTTCTCTTATCTCCTCGATCTGTTTATGTATCTTTTTTCTCCTCTTTCAGGGACGTAACAGGGGGAGAGTCTCAAAATTTTTCCGGTGTTTAACATTTTTGCCCGGCGCAAATGCAGGCTTCCAATTCAAATTTTTCGCCGACGCCTTCGTGAAGGGGCAAGGGCGTGTAGACACTGGAGGAGCCCAGGCAAGGTTTCAACATTAATGTGCATTCAACCTCACCCGCATCATCCTGCACTTTTCCTCTTCACTCACTTTATTCCTTCACTTTCCTGTCGCTTGAGCAAAAAATTCTCTGTCATATCCGTGGGGGGAGGGGCAAGGTGGCCCCTTCCACGGCCGTTACGATACCGCTTCTGTGTCCTCTCCCTCTCTCACTCGCCTTCGTTTCTCCTCTTATCTAGTCTTAGATACATCTTCTCGTTTTCAATGAGGAGGTTTTCGTATTCGCTGAAATACTAAAATCAATTCTTATGCGATGGTGATCTTTCGTTACAATTTATAGGAGGAAAGACTTGTATATTTTGTAAAATATAAAACAACTAACAAAGCTTCATCTTTATATGTTTTAGAAATATAGTGTTTATTATAATACATATTTTTACTACAAAAGAAAAACGCTTGTCATTCATGCCATTACTGTAGAAGTAAATCACATGTTAGATTATAGTACATAGAGCGGTAAAAAATATATCGCAAAAGTTCAGGAGTTTTCTGTAACATATTCTACTTTAATTGGATCTTGTCATATCAAGTTAACATTCATTCTTAATAAAAAAACAGAAGTTATAGGCCAGGGAAATTAGCCAAAAGTAAGACTTAAGTACCTAATACAAATTGTCCAAATTGTCGTAATTTTCACTAAAATACTTTAACACGGCCATCTTGGTATAATAGATTTAATTTACATTTTCTTAGAGAAAAAAAACTCTTTGGTTTGATTGTCATCATGTTTGGGTGAAAGATGTTATTTCCAAATACAATTAATGGGAAAAATCTTTCCCTTCTTTAAAAAGGTTAATTTCCCTAATTTATAGCCCGAAATGTAAAGCTTAGAAATATTACATAGAGGTATGAAAAAATGGCGGCTTTAAAGGGGCATTTCGGACCCACAACCACGCCCCCCCCCCCCCCGCCACTAACAAAAAAGTTGATTAAGATTATATCATCTAACACCGTCAGCCGATAGTAATTCACGTTTACCTAATCGTAAGGCAATTTGATCGTTTCTGTAGAAATTCGCAATTTTGTGATTTTTACAGATTACCGCACAGCGGTCTATGGCGACAGTGGGAAACAAGGCAAGTGATCATAACACAAAACCGCAAGATCGGGATCAACTCAAATTTTGGAATACGTTTTTCTCAAGGATATCTGGTGAACAATGAAAAAATGGAAGGTGCTGGAATCGCGAAATGACACCTTTAAAATAATCAAAGTCAACATGATTAAATCCATATACACCTTGGTTCTGGAAAAGATTCCCTTTTAAAACGAACCTGAACAAGAAGTATTGTTAGCTTGTTCGTCAAGTAAAGATCCGCACACGATAGCTGGACATAAATTTTAACCTTTTTTAAGTTTTCATTTCAGTATTCATTAAAACATGTCCAGCTAAAAGTAAAATAAAAAACAAAACCCACAACAACAAAAAATTTTGACTTTGAAATTAAAAAAACACAAGCATTAAAGTTATACTTTTGCGATATATTCTCATCTTGTTAAGTAGTGAAATTGTCATATGCAAAAACCATGAAGGAAATATAATCGATACATGAAATAGCCAAGGGAAAATTTAACCGATTTTCATAAAATAAAAAAAAAGCCCTCAACATTGCGTTTTTGAAAACAATAAGTCTTGATGTTGTTAGGTTGAAATAACATGCTGGGAAAAATGTAAAGCCTAGAAGCCTAACCGATATCACTTGCATTTTGAAGGAAACTGTAAAAAAAAAAAATTGTGATGACAATCGTGCATTGTTAAAAATGTCTTTTTTACCAGTTTTGACCCTGTAAAATTACGGTCAATTACCGGTTAGAAACAAGTTTCGCGCGTTTATGCTATCTAACATTTAAGGTTATTTGGAAGAAGAAAAAACTGTAAAAAACGGTAGTTAGGTAATAATACCACACAAAAGAGTAGTATTTATTCACCCTAAACCGTGGTCTATGTCTAGTAATATTATACGTCCTATTTTAACTTGCCGGTTTTTAATGTAAAATATGAACTATGAAAATATGTTTGATTTCTAATATGCCGTTATTCAAAAATGCAAAACTCTTTATAAATAAATAGTTGTTAAATTGTTGATAGGAACCAATCCTAATTTTGTATATTAAATTTATTTTTTCTTCATTTTGAAAAAAAAGAGTTCAATATTCCATTCAATATCGTAAAGTTATATAGTGTATGGTAAGGTATGTGTTGTCCGGATTAAATCTGTACAATTTACCTGGGATTTTAGTAATAGGTAGATAATGCTGATATCTTTAAAATTCGATTAAGAGCCCAAACTTTTAAATTGAGGCCATAATAGGAATGCGAAATTGGGATATAAAAATTACCATATTTGGCTATGTTATCAAAACACCCTCAATTATTTTTTTTCATGTTTCTTGTAAATTACAGTGAAATTTGAGAGGGGACATTACGCCTAAATCAGTTGGCTTAAAGGGGGCTACACGAACAGGGTTTAATTTATTCTATGATGCTTTCTCCCTCACATGGGAGCAAGAGATATTTTTCCAGTTAAATTGCCTGCCATTCGTATAGTAGAAGCAACATTAATTGCTTAATAAGGATAACCGCATTTATAGTGAAAAGGAAACTATTTCCTGGAACATTTCCATGAATTTTCTTCCAATACCAAAATCTTATTTTGAGGAGCAAAACTAAAGGGCGCGGTTGTCGATCAGGTAACCCAACCTTTATTAAGTTGAAAATGTCTTTTTCGCTGATGAATAATTTCTCGGTATGCATTAAAAAGGGTGAAGGACTAATATATTAGATCCACTTGTAAAAAATCGAGTTGGGGATACTATATCTCTAACGTTGTTTTTTTTTTTAAGTTTTTTGATTTTGTTTGAAAATCTGAAAGTTCTTGCAATAAACTGTCCCTGGGTGTAATATTAAAACATAATGTTACCTCCCCTTTTTGCGGGATCGTCAGGTTGGTCGTTCTTCTCCTCTAGGGGCATTAGGGGTATACGTTAAAATTAACAGACAAGCCAAGAAGTAAAAGTACAGGTATTTTGAGTATTCAAGTATAATGTGCTTGACTAATCACGGTATTCCATACTGTATTACATAAAGTGTTAAACACTTTGTATAATAGATAATTATCATTTTCTTGAGAAAAAAAACTCCTTTGTATTGATTTGTCATCAGTTTGGGTGAAAGTGTTATTTCCACATTACAATTTGAGCATGGGAAAAATCTTTACTACTTTAAAAATGTTAATTTCCCTAATTTATAGCCCGAAATGTAAAGCTTAGCAATATTACAGAGAGTTGAAAAAATGGGGCTTAAAGGGGCCTTTTCGTGACACACAAACCCCACGCCCCCCCCCCCCGCACTTAACAAAAAAGTGAGGATTATATCATCTAAACCCGTTCATCCTTAGTAATTCCCGTTTACCTAATCTTACTTGCAATTTGGTCGTTTCTCTCTCTGTAAGAAATTCGCAATTTTGATTTTACAAAAACAGAAATTACAGCACAAGCGTCTATGGGACAGTGGGAAACAATCAATTGGCCATAAAAACCCAAAACCGCAAGATCGGGATAACTCAAATTTTGGAATACGTTTTTCTTCTCACGGATATCTGGTGAAACATGAAATAAAATGGAAGGGTTGTCTGGAAATCACGAACTGCACCTTTAAAATAATCAAAGTCAACATGATTTAAATACATCCTTATACAACCTTGGTCGTTTTGGAAAATGCTTCCCTTTAAAACTAAAACGAACCTGAACAGAATGTAATTGTTAGCTTGTTTCTCTTCCAAGTAAGATCCCCGCACAGATTTACATGGACATAATTTTAACCTTTTGCCTTTTTAATTTCTCAATTTCAGTACTTTCATTAAAAAGGCCAGCTAAAAGTAAACATAAAAACAAACACCAAATTTTAATTTTTTAGCAAAAACAAACCCAAACCATTAAAAAAACACAAGCATTAATTTATACTTTTGCCGATATATTCTCAATCTTGTTAAAGTAGTGAGAATTTCCTCCCTAGATCTAACAAAGAAACATAACGCTACCGCCACCTCTCCCCGTTTTTGCGGTGGATCGCATGTTGGTGATTGATTTTCCTCTAGGGACTTAGGGGTATCGTTAAAATTAACACAAGCCAAAGTACAGGTAACAGGTTATTTTGAGTATTTCAATGTATAATGTGCTTGACTAATCACACTGTATTTACAGACCGGTATTACATACAGTGATTATATGAAGTCGAAATCGTTTGAATTCAATAAAGTAAATTAATTTTTCATACTAAGTAAAATTTACTATTCAAAAGGATAAATTGCACTGTTTTTATATATTGGATAATTGCCCTTTATAGAGTAAAAATAATGAAATTCACTCTAAGAAAAAAGGGTGATTACACTCCAACAGATTAGTCATCAGGATGCTCCCTAAATATTTGCAAACTTGTGACACAATTTGGATTCAATCTTGATCAAACTTTGTGATACAAAATTATGTTTAAAGAGTTGATAATATCTTAATTGGTTCCCACTGACATATTTCCCGTAACAAAATGACCAATTTGTTTTAAAGTTTTTGCATGGTCCTTTTCTCTATTTTTCTCTTTCCACAGACCGTTCCTTTCAACTTAGTTGAACTCTTGGATTAATTTTGAAACAAATTGAAGTAACTTGAAACAATTTATATTTACTTATTATTTGAATTGATATTGTATTATGAAGCATAGCTCAAAGTAAGTTAAAGCTTGGTGTCCGAGAACCCAATCGCTTCACACATGTCAGACTCGGGTTATCATGGTTATGCTGATGTTGGGACCTAATAATATTCTATCCCTTTTTGAAAATAAAACCAAATAACCTACATTCATGAACTCCTAAACGACATCACCCGTTTGAATTCCCTGAAAGCTAACGTTATTTTTATTGAATCCTATCCAAACTCTAGAAATGTACCTTCTGCATCATTTCCTTATAATTGGCTTTAATTTATTGTATTGCCTGCTCATTATGTTTCGCACTTTAAAGCCCAGCCCGACCTATAGTGTAACTCCTATACTGACAAACATATCTATCATACTGAACTCGTGTTGAATGCTTATGAACTATAAATTTAACTTCACCGCATATTAATCTTGCCAAACGATAAATTACAATAAACACGAACATTAAAAAAAAGTTTAGTTCCTCAGTCCATCCGAACATCGGGCATTTTCGTCTGCAAAGCCAACATTTTTTCTTGATAATGAGTCCGGGCCATTAAGACTGATTATTTTTGTTTTAATATTTTTTGTTGTTTTCGTTTGGTCGGTTTGTCTTATTGGTTTTGAGTTTCATTTTAATTCCCTGAACTAAGTTTTAAAACGATTTTAAAAAGTAAAAACATAAGGAAATGTTAACTGTGAATCCTGCAATTTTCAGCAGTACAGCATACTGGTCATTATCATCACGTATTTATGTTAGGTGGTCAGCTGATAGTGCCTTTGTCATGTACTGCCAACAAATCGTGGTCAATTTTTTTGTATAATTGCTAAGTTATTTCCTTAATTATGTGTATTTTAATATTTTGGTTATTATGAAGTGATTCAGTGACAAGAAGTACACGTCGCCTTATGTCGTTAAAATTTTTTTTCAGTAACAATTTCATTAAAAAAAATAAAAAATTTCAAATTTAATTTACAAAATGAAAGGAACTGTACAAACTCTTTACATCGACTTATATAGTCATATTTTTTTTAAAATTCCGTGACCCCCCGTTTTAGGCGAAAGTCTTCCTGTTTTTAAATTAAATATACCAACCCATTTGTTTTCTAAATGGCTGCAACATAACCACTTACCCTAGATTGCACAAATCGCTTATATTGGTCCTGGACTGGGACTCATAATATCGGCCCAGAATCGTCACACTGCAATACGTAAAGGTTCGGAGTTTCTAGATTTTTAAAAGATATCGTTAAAACTAACACCCTCTCCCCCGGCCCCATTTTCCCTCGTCTCCGCTTCCTTCTTCACGCCCCTGTTGGCATGCATTTTGTGTTCTTAATTGAGGTCGTCTTGAAATCACCAACAAATACAGTAAAAAAAACAATAATGTTAAAAACAACAAAACAACAAGAACAAACTATTGATTAAAAAAAAAAAAAAAAAATTCCTCAAAATGTATAACACTTGCTTGATGAAAGCGGTTACATTCTTTGTATTGAATGACAATGAGCGAGTGATCCCGGCGAGTGAACTCTTCTAAACTAAAAACAAACGTTAGAATACATTTGTGTAAAATCAAACGAGACTTCAGATTAATTTGACATCACGTGGAAAAGAATATTAAGCTCGTTCTGGAATCTGATTTTTTTCACTGTTGGTGCAAAACAATTACTTTATACATACACATCACCTAAAATAAAAACGTTTGGGAAGAGTTTGGAAGATTTTACTTGTAAACAGCAACGGCAAAGGGGTCATTTTGGTAGTTGTTTGAAAACTTATTTTTTAAGGATAAAATAGCAAATATAAAAAAAAAAAACATAGTTTTTACGAATGATATATGAAATATTAATTTGCATACTGGAAACACACACTTTGTTAAGCTAACGAATTCTCTGAAAAACCCGAGTTCGGTACGCATTTTTGAATTTTGATTTATGGGCATATTTAAAACTGGCCGGTAAAAATTTCTTATTTTATTATTTAAATTTCATTCATGTTTAATGATGCGGTTACTTTTTAAAATAATTGGGGTGCTAAAATCGTCCTTGATAAACATGATGGTGAGAACCTGGTCAGATAACTTGGACCTTACCAAGCTGCTACCCAAAAAACAAATCAAACAGTACCCCTAAAATTAATATTACTTTTCGCTTAACGAAGCGACGTTTCGCTATATCACTGGCAAGCCGCTATTGGTAGATGAGCTTATTATTGTAACTCATAGCGACCCTTAACTCACCTTTCATCAGACTTGCTCACCTATTTAGATAAAATGTGCTGTGGATAAAACTTAAACAAGATTAATTGATGACCCATTTGTGCAGATACCTCTAACACTGTATTTTACTATTGTAATTCACTTAGGATAAACCAATTTTCATTAAAAGGAAAATGATTTGCGGTGTTTTCCTTAACACTTCGAATTAAGCAAAACTGCAGCACTCTTCAAAAAAGAGGTAGTGCTCTCCTAAAGCTCTGTCAAATTAAGAGCATCCAGAGGTAATTTAAAAACCTTTACCACTGCAATGTACAACAAACAAAATGATCTTCCAAGAGCAGTTACAAATCAACTCTCCTACAATGCACTTACAGACATGCATCAGGGAGCTATCAAATGCTCTTTAAGGAGGCTGTAGAAAAGCAACACTCTCACTTGCCTTAAGACAGTCCGATGTCTGTAAAAAGGCCAAGATAATTTAAAATGTTTGTCGATGCTGCAAAAGGACGAAATAATTTAAAATGTTTTCTGGTAATCATATCAAAATTGATATAATTATGAAAATTTAAATGTAATGTGTTGGCATTGATGACTTTTTTGCTACATTTAAACTATGTTTTTCTCTTGTCCCAGTCAGTGACCTTGACACTGTTAAAGGGACACTGGCACATTGAAAATAGTGTGTCCCCCAGATTTTCAAAATTGATATTTGCTGGTTTAAAGCTTTTTATATACATTAGCCCTCAACCTGAATGAATAAGACCAAATCATCGTCCTTATGGGTATACGGAACGATTTTATAATGAATGGCGCCGCGACATAATTCAGCAGAACGACAAAAAGCCATTTTAACACAAGAAAACCCACGCCGTATCATGTTTCCCATGATACCCTGGTTGACCGGTCTGTGACCTTTGTGGTTTTATATCATGAATACGAATCTATGATATTCAGGTAATATTACACATTTGTTTATTAAGTTATGGAAAACTTAAAGTTTAGCCTACAATTACCTGATGTCACACTTTACCTCTTAAATAACACCCTATCTTTTTTGGTATGTTTATTTTTTAGTGTAAAATGTATCTCCTTTCTTCCAATGGCCTAGACTATCATTTCAGAGGCAAAGTGAAAGAAATTTCATAATTTTGTAAATGCCAGTGCCGCTTTATGCACCCTGTGACTCTTGCCTAAAAATATGCCGCCTTTGAGTGCATCATATACATGACAAAAGGTATGTGCGATTTATTATGCGACCACTGGAGAACCCACCATCAAGACTGGCACAAGATCAACACTGAAATATTTCCCAGCGATAATCCTTGATATCTGTTTTTTTCCCATTTCACAAAGACAGATTGAACAATTTCCTTAAGTCAACATAATTTTGAGGCACCCAAATATTGTGTCATAATTGTAATTTCATATAGATTAGGCCTCTCGAAAGATTTTCTTACACCTTGTAGTTCACTACAGAAATGCCTTAATAGAGAGAAAAAAAGGCGTATTTTTGATTTGCTTATATTTCCATGTGAGAACACAGGCTGAATTTTCGTATTTGCTCATATAAACGAATTACAAATTTCACAATTTTTTGGGTACCAAAGAAAATTCTCTCTCGTCTTAATCCTTTCAGTGGGATATTTTTTATGGAACGCTTTACATCATCGGGGGTCAAAAATCAGTACTTTTCAATTTTTTTTAGGGACACCTGATAGTGGAATCTCTCATAGCACCTTTAATAAGAAAAACAAAATTCTTCTATCTTCTCACTGGATTTTGTTCAATAAGGACAGTTTGTAATATTTTCAAATCATCTCATTATCTCATTATATAACCTTATGATAAATATAAATATAAAATCAGAAATCGTGAGATACCAATACCCTTTAAACAAGGCCGTTCGCGAACCACAAAACGGGTCCCCTCCCCCGCCCCGTACGCGATAGTAAATGCATGGAGGAAATATATTGTAAGATCACAGGAAATTTTGATGGAAATAAGTGGTTCCTGAACCACTGATGGCTGCTGCCATACATTTGCAATTTGACAAAGGGGTATCAAAATGTAGCTAACATTGCCCATCAAACTATTTGTAGTTATTTTGCGGTTTAGAAGTGTTGACCACATCCACAAGTTTCATGACCAACCACTGTTGAGGTTTTTTTTAATTTGACCTTGAATAACCCCCATGACCTTAAATGACCTTCAAATTTCGGCAATGAATGCGTACTACACCTAGCATTTTCATGACCATACTACCATTAATATGGATTTGACCTTGGATGACCCACATGACCTTGAATGACTATAAAATTTTTGCACTGCATGCTGACCACACCCACCAGTTTCATCATCCTACCACCTACTTAGTGGTTTTACCTGAATGACCCGACATGACCTTAAAATGACCTCAGTTTTCAGCACTGAATGTTTTACCCACCCACCAAGTTTCATCCTACGCCATTGACCAGGACTATAGCAATTTAATTCCATTTGCCTTGATGACCCCGCCTGACCTTGAAATGACCTTCAATTTTTTGGCACTGAATGTTCACCACACCCACCGAATTTTCATCATCCTACCACAATTTTCAAGGGCTATAGCAATTTTTAATTCTTTGACCTTGATGACCCCGCATTACGTTGAAATGACCTTCCATTTCGGCACTGAACGTTACCACACCCACCAAGTTTCATCATCCTGCCACAATTGCAAGGCTTTATAGCAATTTAAATAATCCCATTTTTGATCACCGCATTGACCTTTGACCCATGCCACATGCCCCACCTCCCAACTCATCCACCTTCTACTTGGGTGACATCTATGGTGCGAAGATTGACATTCATACTTGCTTAGATCAAAATATATCGTGGTTTACAAGGCTTATAAACAATATATCCTATTTTTGACCAAATTTGAACCCTATTTTTTTTTTTTTAATATTTGACCTTTGACCCGTGACACTGCCCCACCTCCGAACTCTTCCACCGCCTACTTGAGATACTTCCATGTTGCGAAGATGGAAACCCATACTTGCTTAGATCAAAATAATATCGTGTTTACAAGGCGTATAACAATATATCCTATTTTTGACGCAAATTTGACCCTATTTTTGACCATATTTTTTTGACCTTGGGACTATTCACATGACACAACTTTCAATCCCAGCCCACGCCTACTTGAGATGCATCTATTTTTGTCTAAGATTGGACACCCCCACTTGCTTAGATCCAGAGATATTGAGTGGGAAACTCCACACGCACACATGCACAAAAACGCACACACGGACACGCAGGCAATTTCTATAGTCCCCCTTTGCCAACTTAAGTTGGCTGGGGGGGGGGGGGGGGGGGGGGGGGGTGGGGACCAACAAGAGTGTCAATAGCACAGTAGCTCAGTGCAGTAATTTTTACATTTTGTTCAGTCTGACATAAAAGGGATAGCAAGGCGATTTGCTAATTCGAACATCAATACAGATCATCCAATTCATATTTTTATATTTTTGAACTGTCAATGGAATAGGTGAACATCAACCGGAAGTGTTTGACTTGAAATCCGTGTATTAAAGACAGGCAGTACTTTTTATCTTATTCTATGATTTCTATACGTGGGAATCCAAATTCTGACTTGAGATCCAAACCAGTCTTTCCAGGTGAATATCACATATTTTCAGCGTGCTTTGTGCACCATGATCGATACAGTTTGACCTCCAACACAAACATTATTGATCTTTGTTTCTTCTGTTAGCTAATGTAAACAACAATCATCTGTTTTAGTGTAATTTTGAGATGCTGTTGTTGCGTATGTCTTTTTGCGTGAGACGGTATGACATTTCCTCAAATACTACTACATCTTTTTTCACAATTTGGGTGTTTGTTTCTACTTTAAGGGCATTTATCAATGGAAGTGTACACACTATCCCCGATTTATAAGTTAAAATGCATTTCCACCACCTTTTTCGATTTCCTCTCGCATTATCGCTGCTAATCCTTTAACCTCGGACCTATTGACCTTTGCCCCTTGGTTGCATATATAAGTTGAAATGAATAATTTAATGACCATAATTTAGCCATCAGAAATGCTGTGAAAGGCAGTCGTGCTCAGGGTCAGGGTTCAGCCGAGCTTAGCCTAGGAAAAGACGATACCACTTCTGTAGCAACAACTTACAGGAAAATCTGCGGCGTTTGATGAAGAATGCAATTCAGACCGACAATGCAACAATCATAATTCATCATAGCAGCTATCTACCTCTCGGCCAAATTGTTCCTAGTAGTTACTGTGGCGGCCGAGTGTGACGTTCGTCAACATGGAAGTGAATGCCGATTGTCTTGTTTGAATATAGGTTGACCTCCCCATTGGTTAACCGCATATATAATGAGGCTCCCCATAGTCTCCGCCCTTTTAATGCAGATATGCGGCAGGCGCATGTTGCCGCTCTGAACAATTCTGGCAGTGACTTTAATAAAGAGCATGTTGTTTGCACCCAAGATTTAGCCGCTTTGACTGAGGCCATCACATGGCTGGGTCCGGGCCTCAAACTTTGATCAGTAACACAAAGGCCGGTTTTTACTCCTACGCAGAAGTATTGTCTGGAATCAAATCTGAGACAAGTCGTTAAAATGCTGTTGCGTTGACTGTGTATAGGCACAGCTGTACTTGATCTAGTAACAAGGCTCCTAGCAACGTAAATACGTATGCAACGATTGCAGCAAGGGTCACTTGTACTTTTGTTGCATGCTACATTCGCAGCGGCAAACACTCCATGTGATCGACGCAAGGCGATGCCTCTCAATTTGATTTCAGACATAGATCCATCTTGAAAACATTAGATTGCCAGTCTGCTCTGTATTTTGTTTGAACAGTAAGCAGACAACACATAAGACCTGACTGATCTATCTGGAACAGGTGGGACTATACCAGGGTCCAGTAAGTATATTATATCTGTGATGTTAAATGAAGGTTCGTTCATACTACACTCTTCAACGTGCTTGCGGTAAATTGCAGTGCTCGAATACGGTCTCGGTTTCGTATACGCATTGCGGTACTGCAACGAGTAAAATTTATTTAACTGCAGCTGCAGCAGGGTACGTTGAGTTGCTGCAGTAGTGACGCTATATCGGCACTGCAATGCAAGCAGTGCAGCGAGGTATGACACTGAACTGCGAGAAATGCCAATTTGGTATTGATCACAGTATAGGTTAGTGGCATGATGTTTACTCAGGTCACACATGATCTGAAGCCCTACACACAGGTAGGCCTTTTAACAGAATTAATGAGGTATAAAACCCCAAGTTCTAACTGCTCTTTGTTTTGGGAATGGTAAAAACTATGGCCCTGGGTCTGAAGACATAGCCTACTCTTTAATCGCCTTGGGCCGGGGGTTTTGCTATCCATCAAGAGCAATATTTGGTCACCATCACCTTATGAGCAGTAAGCATTAACTTTTGCATGTGATAGGTTTATGTAAAAACAAGGTATTTTCTGTCTTTAGCCTATTTGTACAATATTCTAAAAATATAGCATTAAATCTGAAATACAGATACTTAAAGAATAAGAAAAGGTGAAGCAATCCCCCCACTAAATTTATAGTTTGAAAAAGCTGACCAGGTTCTGAGCAATTACGTATTGCCTGTACATCAACGCCCATCTATACTCCATTTCCCTACCTCCGTGCGTGACATAGTGCAAAATTTGATGTGTCGCACCAGTACACGTGACAGCATTTTCACACGCATCTGCAAAAAGACACCATATCTTGAGCGTGTGTAAACGCTGTGTCAAAGTTATGGGAAAACCATCACTGCACAGAGAGGTAGGGCCCCTCTAATAAAAGTCCCTTTGTAGACCAAGTGATTGTGCATAAATCTCAAACCTATTTCAAAAAACCTTTGAAAGTGTAGATTTCAACAAAATTACATGTTTGTATAAAAAAATATGTTACGGTAAACAACAAGATGAAACATTTTGAGGCAACCCAATATTGTGTCCGTTTATAATAGTAATTTCCATATAAATTTACACTCAAAGGGATTTCTTACCTTGTAATTTGGTCACCAGAAATGTCCTTAAAAGAGAGAAACGGTGAATTGTTTGATTTGCTTATATTTCAATGAAAACATACGCGGAATTTCGTATTTGCTCCTATTGAAAAATAGAAATTTCACAATTTTTTTGTGACCAAAGAAACATTTCCAGCTTAAACCTTTCAGATTGGGTAATTTTTGATGGAAAGCCTTTTTAACATCAGGACAAAAATCAGTACTTTCGATTTTTTAAGGGAACCCTGATATGTGAACCTCTTGTTGCCCTTTAAATGGACCGTATGCTGTATTTTAACAGCCATGGATGAGCTTGTTCACAGATCGATCTTTTTTGTGCGTGGAGCACCGTATGGTGTTCTGGCTACAGAGATATTATAATTGAATTAATAACCTATAAAAGCGCCCCCCTTTTGACAAAGGTTCATGCCGTCCAACCCAGGGTATTTATTACCAGCACACGGTAATTTAACACTCAGAAACTCTGTTTTTTTTTTGCACGCCATCGACAGAGTCCAAAAGTTAAAAAATAAAGTCTGAATTCCTTCCATCTCAGTGGATTGCTTCCCCTTAATGCCAAAACTGATTTTGTACCAGATTGTCTTAACCACAAACAAGTGAGTTCTTACACACTTGCTGACATACTTGTATGTGATGCGATCTGTTGTAAAAATCTATCGGATGGTTCGCACTTGTCCACTTCAAACTGCCTGCCTGTCAGTTAAAAGTTCTTTTGTTTGAGTCACCTGGGTTTGGTCATTATAATGGTGGTTGAATTCATATGGATAAATGTGCACATGCTGCCCACTGGCAGTTTCAGGTGGCACAACAAATAAAAAAAAACGCAATAGGCAGGCATCTCAAAACTGACCAAGTGCAACATCCCGAACATTTTTTCCAGATTGCCATACAATTATTCAAAACCAAAAGGGGTACTTCTTGAAAATGCATTTGAACTGGCGAAAGTAATTGTCAAAAAAATTCTTATTCCCTAGCCCAGTACTAATGATTTGTGATTATCTGCTTGGCTGACTTTACGATACGTTGGCCGATGTCAAACAGGAACTCTTTATTAACCCACACAAGATCAATAATTTGGCCTATTTTGATGACTTGCCAGTAATCCATAAATTTCACCTTAACAATGAAAAAATAAAAAACAAGGCGAACTTGTATTTAACGCGATGCGTAAAATTTCCCCGCCAAATTCGCGGTATCACTAATGTGTCAACTAAACCTGCACCAGTCCACCCTTAATATTTGGCCATCCTACTCTCAAAATGACTCAATAAATTTAAATTCCTCATAATTGCAAAAATCCCTGAAAAATTCCCAAAATTTTATTAAAAATATGATAATTTACTCAATTTTTGCAACACTAATTTTTTGAAAAAATCATGTAACCACTTTTAAATTTGGGACCCATACAGGGTCTGGAAATCGGCGAAACATGAATTTTACGTATTTTCAAAACATTTTCCAAGAAATTTTACACCGCTTTTTCACACCCAAAAGAATTACCTCAACCCACTCGTAACCACCCTCACCTAAAACAATTCTCATTCGCCCACAATCTAATCAGGTCGATAACGTTCCTTCCACCAAGTTACATCATTAGTAGCCTTACGAACTCCAGAAAGTGTACACAAGCCCTTTCGGGAAATATTTCATAATTTATGCAAATTAGATACTTAATTAGCTATTTTAACACCCAAAAATCTAATCAGGTTGGAAACTCATCAACCTGCTCTTTCCAAACCAAGTTACATCATCGTAGCCCTTACAGACCTCCAGATAATTTGTACACAATTTTGAACATTTTCTGTGCAATATTGACCTTTTTGTTTTTTCGCCGTGACCTTTTTCCCCTACCCCCTTGACAGACCCTGGGGATATGAATACATGGTAAGTAGAAGGGGTTCCTCCTCCTACAATATACCCAGTTTTGGCTACTCTAGCTAATGCGAAAAAATATATGCCAAATGTCCAGGTTACCATTTTTATCACGGACATCAGACGGACATAACGGACGATTATACGGACGGAGTCCATTTTATAGTCCCCCCCTCCCCTCGCTCCCCAAAAAAAACCCCCTTCGTCTGCGGGGACAAAAAGTATGGCGCCCCTTTACAGAGAGCTATTATTTCTTACAGCTAATTGTTTGACATAAGCAGATTACATATCCATTATGGGTTTACCCACGCGGAAGATGTGTACTAAAAAAGTGATGGTCAATAACCTGTTTTTACTTACCTGTAAAAAGCAGTTCCCATATTTAGGATTTTACAGGGATAGAGGTGACATTCAGGACCCCTTCTCCAACCCAATGCTCCATTTGCAAGATACATGCTATTACCAATAAAAATTTGTAATTTCGTGGGTTTCTCTTCTTTCTCCTTCTTTCTCGGCTTTCCGCGCTGGCTTTTCAAGAATATAATCTGTGGCCCGCCCGCCTATTTACAAACTTGACCTGACATGACTTTTTACCTTGTCCCATACCTTTGACCTCATCAACAAATGAGGAATACCATATTGCACCTGACTCAAGTTTGAACTTCACTTTTCAATGTAGGGCAATTTTTACATTTTGACCTATTGTTCAACTGACCCCTCACATGACCTTTGACCTGCACATGCACCTTTGACTCATCAACAATATGGATCCCCTAGCCGCACCTATGACACATGTTTGGTTCCAATTGAATTTCAACTTAAAATTTAAACTTTCAATTTAAAAAAAAATCTTAACAATTAGTGACACCCACACCATCCAATTACATCCAACGTCCTGGCAGCTATATCTGGCGGCCCACAATTACACTGCCCGCCTCGATCAACATTCCAAATAAAAGTATTGGCATGCACATTTAATATAAATTTAGACAATCAGTAAATCAATCAATATCAAACAAATTGACAAATAGTAATATTTGAACAATGTAAACAATATTTTTAATCATTTATAACTCTCTAAAAGTCTATAAAATCAGTTGCCTGTTTTAAAAATTGTCTCTTAAAATCCTGAGATAGGTCCTGAATTCACCACACATATTACACAGATCTATCTCACGTTCTGGATGTTACTAAAAGTACATGGGCAAATTTGCTGACAACCTGTATTATTTTGGTCCGATTGATCTGCATTATTAATTCCTTGCTGGTACATTTCATTTTTCCACTAATTTTGCCTGCTTCAGTCACCTATTGTTGTCTTGCTGTCTTTGATTTATCCAGCTTGTCATCAAACAATCCTTTGGCGCCTATTTTCCTCTACTTTTGCTAATTTGCTTATTTAAATGTTCATATTATGTCTGTTTGCCTTTTTTTATGAGTGGTGATTCGCATTCCTTTCCTCTTTTCACCTTCATACCTTGCTTAACACTGATGGGGCAGCATCGACCCAAATAGTTTAAGTAAAAATTACTATTTCCTCATAAAAGGAGAGCTTGCAAAGTCATTCAAGCTTGACTTTTAACCAAGGAACTGATTTTCTCTTTGGAAGGGGTCCCCAAATATTGCAATGGGCCCGGTATTTATGGCACCCTCCTACTGATAACCCCCTAATTTGTGAAACCCTTCCTGCACCTCAGGTTGCTATGTGGCGTGAAGGGGCTTGGTTAGATCACCTCCATAAAATCCCTGAAAAGCAACAAATATAAAGGCACGATAAAAATGTTTGGCAGGCATAAATGAAAGCAAGTAGCCAAACCATTAGGAAAGTTGAAAGCACAAGCTTTCCGTGTAAGAACAGATTATAAACAGAGCTTTCGCCATAGGTGTCAAAAATATGCTTGTATTAAATCTACACAAGGCCATTAAAAATGAACATTTCTTTGCAAGGTGTTTCCCACACACACCATTTACATAACTTCCATAGAGATCCTATCATAGATTGATTTGGAGATTAATTTTATTCTTAGCACTTTTCAACATATTCAAAAACCCAAAATCACAACAAGTTATATCTTGGGCAGCATACACAATTTGTCCATTAAAGGAAATAACAGCAAGTAAACTTGCGTCATCCCCCTGCAAGATGGCATTCTGGAACAAGACCTCAGAAGACCTTGAGATCCTTGGTCCATGACCTTATGACCTTGACATCAGGTCATCCACACTTGAATGAACCCCTATTGCCCCTTAAACCAACCCCAAGTCTGGTTAATGCCGACTCTTAACTTTTTTCGAAGTATACCTAAAACAAAACCTAACCAACTGGAACCACATACATACCATTACATACCGTGTGTCCCAAAAAACTGCAACACTTGGTACCAGGCGCCATAATTTTTGAAACAAAAGGACGTGACTACTTATCCTTTGTTGTAAGGTAAGATGGACTATTAGCTAATCTCGCTGAAAAGTTTCATAAAGGTAGAGTCAATATTTTTTAAGATATGACTCCGAATCAAGTAACCTGCAGGACCCATTTCAACCAACTTGAGGGCGCATTAACTACAATACGTTACTGTACGTTTTGCGCCCGAACGCACCAATAGAAGCTCCAATCTCCCAACCCCCCGTCCACCATTTCCCCTTTTGTAAAAGACCGGTGCTTGCAACAATATTACCTATGAACTTTTCCATTGGTAATAAACACGCTCAAAACAGTGCCTTTAAAAACAAACACCCTTAAAAAGCTTTAAAAGATCGAATTAGAAATGTAATGATCAAAAAACTAATCGTATTGTCCAAATACGACTGCATTGGATTAGAGCTAAATCATGTCTACATCATTTTTGTGACGGCACACAAAGAGTCATCTTAAACCAAAATTTAATGCCCGATACAAAATACTGATTTTGTGGTTGTTGATTTTTTGTGTTGAAATTTTTAATTTTTTAGGTTTTTTCTTTTTTTAAATTTATAATGGATTTTAACAAGCAAGTTGAAGCCCAACGCATTTATCTTTTATGTAATGGGAGTTTGTCATGACTTGGTCCTAGTTTTTACTTCTTGAAACATTTCAATTTGTAATTGTATCAGTTAAATAATAATAATGTAAATGCAGTCATTTGACCCAGTAGAAGTCCGTTCTGTCTGCAAGAAATTTGTACAAGTAATGTTGATTGCACTCAATATTGTATTTGCCATTTTCTGTTCCATTTCATTGCAGTCTTGTGGTTACCCAGCTCCTCATTTTTGTAAATGGGTCTGTAGGTACTTGATTGACTTTGGGCCATCTTAAAAAAACTATTGACTCTGCCTTTATGAACTTTTCAGGTACATTAGCTAACAGTCCAGCTACCTCACAACACGAAATAAGTAATTCACATGCTTTGGTTTCAAAACTTATGGCTGCCTTCCACCAATTGTTTGCGTTTTTTTTTTTGACACAAATCAAAACAGCGTACTAATGGACATTCGCACCCTCGCATATCGCCCCTCTGCTTTTCAAGCAGGGGGACAAAAAAGGAAGATTATTTTGTGTCTTACACTTTTCTTTATCTTCTTCTTTTCTTGGCATGGTATACATCTCATCATTCAGGTCAAGTTATTATGGCAAATGTTTTCAAACCTTTTCTGAATAGCTAATATTTTCATGACCTGATTTGAATAAAATCCAGAAATGTTGGTTTACTTTCATAAAACCTAGTCAACAAGGGTGCCTAAACCTGTCAACATCGTTACAGTTGTATACTCCTTACCTATCCACAGTTCTTACTTTCGATTTACTCCCTTTTATTCTCAAAATACCTAGCAAGCTTTTTCAAGACACCAGTAGACCTGCTGCCAGACCTTCCACCTCATTTGGCGTAATTCCCGATGCGAAATGTTCTCGTCTGGCCCTCCTACTTTTTCAGGCGGTGATTCTCCTGCCAGATCCGTTGTGCAACTCCGGTGTATCTTGGATCTTGACATATGTCCGCTTGTAACAATCCTCCATGCAATATTTGTCACAGTCCCTTTTCTCTTCTGGCTCTGTATTATTTGCAGGATTTTTGCATCCTGCATTCTGTGATTTCAGAGATTCTAAGATTTCTCCTGATTCCACACCAGGAGGTCTTATTCCATCTGAAGTGTATCGTCATCCGCTGACTCCGAGTGTCCCTCAAACAATCTTTGGTGTCCTCCTCTTCTACATTCTCAGCTAATACCTTCACTATGCCAATCCGTGTCATAATGCCATACTTGATGCACCAGCATCCAATAAGTGCTTTCCATAAGTTGTTCTCTGTTGAGTTCAAGTTCTTCAACTGTTGGTGACGTTGATCTTGAAGATTCCTGGCTGGCAAGCAGCAAGACAAACCAAGTGGAGCTGATAATCCTGGGCTGGGCATAGGAGTGTCATCTGCATCATGCCCGTGGGGGTGTGTTTGTTGATGGGATGGGGAGTGGTTTGGGTCCAGGGGTATCTGGTGGGTTGAAGCGGAATGGGAGGAAGTGGTGAGCCAGTACCTGGGGTAGGGGGCAAGGTGGCTTAAAACACTTGTCTTTTTTACCTTCTCAGCCATCAGCAAACCACCCCCTACTGATCCACTGCTTGGATTTATCTTGAGGGAAAATCAGAATTGGCAATTGGTAATAAGACATTTTAAATGCTTTTCAAAGAATAGTCCATTCTAAACTGATTTCTTAGTGTACAATTGTACTACTCATAATTAACATACACTATAGTTCCCAAGCAAACTAGTTTCACAAACGCTTTGCTTCTACAAACTAGAATTTCACAGTTCACAGCTTTCACGCTCACTACATTCTTAGAATATGCATCAAGGGCCGCCCACAAAAAAAAAAAAAGAAATATCTAATTAGTACGGAAATATCACTTTGTAGGGCTGTTTTCATCGCGTTATTTTTCTGGTCGACATATCGCTAAAAAATTTCCTGACACGACTTTGTCACTAACTTAAAATCGACCATGCGAATGCCGTCATCAAACCCAAAACATTCAATGCAACCATACTGTACACTACTACTAGCACCATGAGCTCACATTGTTAACATGCCAAAACTGCCCTGGAAATATGTACTATAGCCTTCCCAATTCTAGGAGTATACACAATTAACTGTAGATTGGTTTAACTGAAAGTAACCTTCACTTGTAAAATTTTTCCAAATTCAGAAACTACAGTAATATTGACTATTCCCATTGTATTGTGAGTTATATTCAATTGCCGTAGTAATCGATCATGAATCCACCCTGTTTACTAATTAATTGAGAGCCTCTGGTTTTAATTTCACAGACTGCATTATGGGAACAAAACGATCTTCTCCGAATATGCACGACTTACGTAAAATTTTACATAACGGATGGTCAAATAAATGTAAATTTGTTTATTAAAGTTTGAAAGACTCGCCCTGAGCATGTTTTTCAACCTGTAATAATAACGAATACCGGGGATACTGAAGCACATGGTGTGAAATTCCGATGATGTCATGTGGAGAACTAGACCATTAATCGTTGTTTTACAATCGGGTTACCTCACTCTGCCTTATTTGGTGTGAAACTGGAGTGTCACAATTACTTAATAAATTTTTTATGATGTTTTGGCATTGTAGCAATCAAAGCATAATTCCAAAATCTCGAGGCGTCAATTATACATCTTCGAAACAATTTTTTTAATATTGTATAAAATGGTCACATTTTTCAGAGAGGAACACTTTTGTCAGAAATACTTCATTCTTTATCCATTTGGGGTAAAAAAAGAAAGTGCTTTGAATTAATTTCATCTGAATTTTTTGCATTATAGCCATAGTTCAACAGTAGTTTTCCCAAAATTTAAGAGGCGTGGAATTTTCAGAACAATTTTTATGTTAGCAAACTTCATGTTTTGTCCGGAAAGGACATGATTTGATGGACTTCTAAATTTGATCACTGGATATCATGAGTGAACTTAATGGGGAGCCCAAGGGTTTGACTCAGATAAATGTATAGAACATAAACTATTTTTTATACAGAAAATACCACAAATCAAAAATCTGTCAAATCAGTACAGGGGGCCCATGGTACCCATAGTCAAGTGAGATTAACGATAATTGTGGGCCACGAACATCATGCTGGAGGGGCGTCATGATTTATAAGGTATCAGGCCCTTTGAGGAGGCAAGTGTGGACTGTCCGCAAAAGGAGCCTTGTCAAGTCGAGAGGGTGGGTGAGCCCGTATTGAAAAAAATCTTGTGACAATTTGGAGGAGCTCAGCGTCCATTTACAGTTTTCCGACTAGAGCAATTGGAAAGTTAGGGGTCACCATCAAATTCCGCCAAATGCTGAAGACTAGGTTGATAGGGGTCACAGATGAGTTATGGAGCCCTCCACAACTTTTAAAATCAATATCTGTGGGTAATATTTGGTGTAGAATTCAAATCTAACATCGGAGGTTCATAGCGTGTTGACTTTTAGAGTTAATGAGGCGTAAATATGCGCCTTGTTCATTCAGGGCCAAATCTGGGGGTCATAACTTCAAAAGTAAGAATAATTTTTATTGTCCATTTTTTGGTCATCAGAGTTACTAGTAGAACTTTAAAACAATACATTAGACACATTAGAAAAGTAATACATGAGGTACAGCCCCTTGAAAACCGTATTGTACTTTTTTGTACACATTTTTGTGTGACCCCCCTGAAAACCAGTGTTGACATTCGACACCACCCTCTACTTCAGATTGTTTAAGATCTATCATTAAACACTTTCCTTGAAAGAACTAGCTTGGTGTCTTATTTTTCACAACAATCACACTCAAAGTTACCACACAAAGGTATAGTGACCCAGAGTCATGTACATGCACAGTGTATATCATCATATACATTCTATGGGAAATCAGCAAAAGTGTCTTGCTGAAAACAATGAAGACATCACGACACCAAGCTGTTCTTTCAAGAATAGTGTCTTTGATATGTATCTTCCAACTTCTGAAGTAAGGGGTGATGTCATATGTCAACAATTGATTTTCAGGGGGGCCAATATATGTCCAAAATGAAATAGGAGTTTTCATAGGCTGTAACTCCCTATTTTAATAACCCCATGTGCGTATTGTTATTGTTACTGGCAGAAAGTCCTGCAGTGTACTCTGATTCAGCAATAAAATGGGACATTAAAAATATGTACTTACAGAGGTCTGCCCCCCCAAACTTGGTACCAGATGACAGGATATTGCATTTTTTACACCGAAATAAAACTTAAAAGTAAGGCGCTATCACGTGTTTTGATGCAGATTTGATTCTCACCACCAAATAACCACAGATTGTGATTTTTCAAAGTTGGGAAGTTCCATTACAAGTTTATGGCCCTCTCAAATTGTGTCCTCGCATCGCACAGCATTTTTGTGGTGACCCCCCCTAAATTTCTGAATGCTCATGCAGGAAAACGAAAGGCAGTATGAAGCTCAAAATTTCAGGATTTTTCCATTTCTCATGGGGGCGATATCTCTCATCACACCAAAACAGAAAAAAACCATGACATGCTGCGGGTGCACATCTCTAGTGTTGACATGGAATAAGCCCACATTACAAATATTCCTATCACTGCCTTTGCTGGCCCTAGAAAATCCAGCACCAATAACAAGACTACTTATGCAGATTTCAGCCTGCTGGCCTTTTCAGCAAAGTAGGAAAACCAAATCATCTTGTTCCAAGAGCTGCTTACATTTCATGAAACATATTTGCACTCAATATTTTAATAACAAATATGGTGGGAAAAGTACTGAACCTTACCATATTATGAGTCCCCAATCTGGTATACAACTATAAATTGAAGACAGCCCAAAAGTGGGCTAATCTACCTGTATTTTGGGAGATCAGTACGCATCTGCTTAAACCACAGACTGACACAAGTTCTAAGATCACCTTAAGTGCAACGAGAGATTTGGGCACATCATATAGATTAGAACTCACTAGTTTCTTGCCTTGTATTTCGCTACAGAAAGGTCTTTAAAAGAGAGAAAGAGGTGATTGGAATTTGCTGTATTTCAATGTAAAACATGGCTGAATTTCGTTATTTCCTCCTATACGAAATTAAAAAAATTTCACATTTTTTGTACCAAAGAAACATTTCTCGGCGTAATCCTTCAGATGGGGATATTTTTGATGGAAAGCTTACATCAGGGCAAAATCAGTACTTTTGATTTGTAAGGGCACCCGATATGTGAAAACCTCTCAGTTGCACCTTTAAATTACCTTATTTTCAGCCATTTTTTTAAAAAACGCAGACTATAAAAAAGACCATAGTTGAATTATCAAGGACAATTTAACATTATTATATTTTGAGAATCTTCTGTCCGATATTACTATACAACAAACGGAAAACCAATAAAAACACCATTCAAAATATCTACTGTTATATTACCTCAACTTTTGATCCAAAATATATTTTCTTAATTTATTTTGAGAAAAGATTTCTCACGGCAAAAGTACTTTGTTTACTATAAAAAAGGAGAAGGGGTTCCCTACTGCGGTTGTTGAGAGATGCACCTGTTGTTGACAACTAGACAGGTGATTGCGAATTAATTCCCCAGATGTAAACTTAGAAACTGAGTCAACTGTTTTTGCTTTAAGATCCAAAAACATGTTGAATGATCAGGGGATTCCCCCATTAGGATGTAATATATATGCAGTGATGTAATTTATGTGAATTCTGATTGTCAGCTAGTGTAGGATTATGTTTATGCATGAGATCAGAATGATTATTGTGTAGGAAAGGGGAATCTAGCCGTGTGATGTTAAATAGTACTTGTGATTGAAGGACTAGAGGCCAGCCAGTTGAATCAGAGCTAACACCAGAGCTCTGGGCTATTACGTAAGAGTTATTAGCTCGTTTTAAAGCACATGTGGCAAGGATTTAATACTTGGATGCCGCCGGACTTGCTAGCTAGATTGTCTGCTGTCGTCTTTAAGCCAAAGAGCTTCAGTTTTTGGAATCAAAAAGGGATTCCAGTTTGTGTGTCCTAAATGAGGACATTAGCGACAGAGTGATGGTGGTAGAAAAATTTTTGTTTTTTTTTGTTACCTGGACTGTATTGCAGAATATTAGTGTCGCGAGGGAAAAAACCCCCCCGTAGTCTGAACTGCTGGACAAGATTACTTCAGGACTGAGAAGAGTACCTTGGAATAATTACTGAGGAGTTTTATATGTGTGAATATGCATGCTGTCCCATTTTGGAGTATGCTGCTATGTGAGGACATATCGTTGAAATGCAACGCTAATGTGGACATCAGTGACATTCTGTTTACAATTAAGTATTTAAACATAATGATGTGTAATTGTGTGTAATTTTGATCTAGTAATGTTGTTTGGCCATACCAAATTCTTTGAACTAAACCAATCAAAGATCATTGAACTGTTTTATTATATAAAATTCATATCACTTGTGCACAAGGATCGTTTATTTGTGTTTGAAAGGTCTTTCTGACCTTAGACGTCCATGAGACGTCATAACACTATGCTCTCTCTCGAAACATGGTGCCCAAATACTTCCAACACTTTGGACACCAATCCCCTTAACTTCATTGATATTAAACAGAACACATTCTAATGTCATTTTATGCTGTGCCACCCTGGGTAACGAGACAGTAAAAGCGGCATCGCAAACACCCCTAGTATAAACCCGGGTATTCTTCCGCTGTGGAAGTAGATTTTCTGGGAGATTTGACAACGACTTAAATGAAGGATTGTATTAAGGGTGTGGAATAGTGCCCACACCGGGTACCACTGTTGGAGTAAAGATTTTCATGTTCAGTTGAACTTGAAGGTATCACTTGTCCAGGGTCAGTACAGTACTTAGCATGGCCAGGCAGGGTACATAACTTGTATTTTGTAGGCAAAGAGCAACTCGCCAGCGGAAATTTTTGTTGACGTGCCACGAAGACGGATATAATTACCAAACTGGATTCCTATAACACCCAGATTGGCGATAAATCGTCATCTAAAGAGGTGCCGACCGGGGATTTTTATTTTGACAGATCAAAAAAAAAAAAAAAAAAAAAAAAAAAAAAAAAAAAACAATATTTTTTTCCAAGTCATGAACCTGGCCAGGCTAAAGTTTTAAATGAAATGTGTATAGTAATATAGGACACACAATGTGATTCTTGTGCTCGTCCAAAACCCAAATTTATTGGGCTCGCTATGAGTTAAAAAATATTGGGCTCAACTGTGTCTCGCCCAAGTTTTTTCAACTCACTTTTTTTGGACTTAAGAACCAATTTTATACCAACATTGTACTAGTCTTCTCCACAATATTTGTGATTTTGTATTTCAATGGCATGGATAAACACATGCTGAAAATGCCTACCTTTTACCATATTCCAACAAAATTCACTTAACCAATATTTTTATTGAAAAAAACAGCCCCAGATGTGGACAAATTTACAGATTAGTATTCAAACCGCTTGCTCTTTAGTATTTTCTTACCCCAAATAGTGCCATATTGCAAACTGGGATCACAGTAAAACCATACCCTTCTCGCTTGTTCCACCTCCATATCCAATTCATTCCTCTCCCTCTTGGCTTTCCTTCACTTCTCTACTATCATGAAGCTACCACCTCTTCTGGCCTCTAATCCTGGCCCCTTATCCTGGAGGGGTCAAATGTACAATTCTTGCAGCTCTTTACTTTGTCTCCTCATAGGCATGGGCTCAAATTCCCCGCCATTCCGAAATAGAATATTAATCAAAACGTATGACTTAAACAAGGACAAATTTCTGGAACTGGTTTACCATGACCTTGTCTGATCTACTCAGGTTAAAGCAAATAGACCTACATGAAAATAGGGATTCTCCTCCCCCCCCAAAAAATAACACCAAATATTTGGGATTTGGCAAAAGTCATACTTTGTACCAATAGACTTTTTCAAATCAAAGTTCCCCGAACCTTATAAGCATCAGAATGGGTCATCACACGCAACTGTTTGGCACAGCACTTACGCGTATTTGTTCTTGCTAATGCCACATCACTGGCAAGCATTTATGAATGCGAGCGTATAAGGATACCACCTATGTTGTATTTTGCTCTAAACATTTCGTTGATGTTCATTTCAAAGGGTTTGTAGAACATAATGTACGTGAGTGTCCTTGTAAATGTAGTGTCCATTCAAAGTGCTTGTCAGTGGACAAGCATTACGTCAAGGCGAAAGAGTTTTAAAGACGGGCCAGGAGTGGTAACCGCCCCCCTGATAGTTTCAAATTTAGGAAAAACGGTTTTACGCAGTAAATTGCGCAAAAAGTAGGGGGTTTTTTAGCAATGAATTGGAATTTGTACTGTTTTGCCCCCTATATGTTTCGCCCTCCTAGATTTTACCCTGGCACCGCCCCGGTATCAGGGTCCATCATTTTTGGTAAACTTTGTTTTTGGAAAAGTTCTATTAAGCCAGATTGAGGGGGTTTCTGCTATATCGTGTGGTACACACTTGTAGTTTAGTTACAAATGAGTATTCTCAATAACTCCTATATCCACTTCATGACTCCAGGGGTCATTCCCATACTTGTGCAAAACCCTACGTGTATAAACTCACTCATGAGATGTCCTCATAACCAGACCTTTTCGTACCATTAATGTTGGACAAATTGGTCCACTCATGCATTACATAGTAATGCAACATAGATTTACGACTTGAGTTTTTGTCGGGCACGACCCCAGGCTCTTAATATAAAGGGTACAAGGCAACCAACGACTAAATGTCAAAATAAATTGTCTTACCAATTGGTTACACTTACATCTTTAACTCCTTTTGGGAGATCCCACATTATAACCTGGAGAGCACCAGTTTGGTGATGTCATATTGGGTTTGCCTTCATATAGTCATCAGAATCATCTAGTTCACGCTTCTTCTGTTGATTGATTTACATATTTATTTGTTAAAGCGTTGTCACCTTTGGCATCACTGCTCTGCGATATGTAATAATGCATGTGCAGGTATGGCACTCTGGAACTCCAAAGGAACGGGGTATTATCATACTCAGTTCCCCCAAACCCAGAGGGTGTTCTTTGAACCAATCCCATAATCATTGTCAATGTGTCCTTACTGTATTGACAAACATGTGCAGTACTAAGGATAATTTGTTCCAAATGTGAAAGAACCACAGGACATTTCTATCATGCTAAAAATTCCTTCAGTACTAATTCTTTGTTGGCTAAATTATCATAACGTTAGGGATTTTATTGGTGAAATAGGTTTTTTGGTGAGATCACATGACCCTATTGAGGTGAAATTTCCCAAAACGGGTGCATTGTGGATTGACTCACTAACACCCTCTGCCCAAATCAAATCAGAGGAGAGCAAATCTAAATTTACAGATTAAATCCAAAATTACAAAATCTGAATTAAGACTTTTGCTTCCGAATGAGAAACTTTCTCGAAACTTTAAGCTTTGAAAAAAAAAATGGCCACACACAACCCTAATTGATATGAATTATGGAAAGCCATAGTGGATCAAGGACACACCCTATAAATGAAGCAAGCAACAAGCAATGTATCCTGGCATTGGTCTCTTAACCGCGCCTACTGGCATCTTTAGAGTTTTGACCACTGCCTGTCAATTGCCTAAACCTACCTCTTAATCCTAACTTCGCCCCCTTATTTCAATAAAAACTCTCTTTCTGGGACAAAAAATATCTTTTGTCCGGAAAAGGCAGGCCCTAACATTTCATATCAGACCTGATTTTCTAACTTTATGTTACATATGCCCCAGTCCACACCATTAGTTTTGGTATGGTCAATACTTTTCACACTCTCCCTCCTTATTCCAAATCATATATCTATTTGTGGACAAAACTAGTCCTTGTCCCTAAAATACAGGCCCTAACAATTCCCAATATCAGACCCTGATTTCTAACTTTGGTTACCCCTTTCCCAGGTAGGAGGAAGGCGAAAAAGTTTTATTGGAGGTTATTCCTTGTGTACACACCATTGGATTGATGTCAACCTCTATGCCTGATGACTCCACCTCTGCTTCTCTCTTCCATCCTGGTGGGTAACCATGATGTCTCATCATGTAGATGTATGGAGGCAGCTGGATCATCTCGAATTCCCATGGCTTGCCGTAATTCATCACTAAAAAAAAAAAAACAAAAAACGGTGGACAGACCACACACAGACTGATACATGTGGCCTATTAAAATATAGTTATGGCATACCACTCCCATGGCATGCCACTTCCATAAAACCTGGCCCCACCTGGCATTTTCCTGCCATATGTAATTTTCTGAACCAGAATTGCTGTTGCTATAGCAATGACCAACAATTATAGAAATACTAGGCATGTCCCCATTTGGAAGCACTACTTTTTGAAAACTGTTTGTTCACTATTATTACTGGCTTGTAGGGTCCATATCCACCAACCGATCGAACTTGATCTGGACCGGCGCAAGCTACACCCACCACCAAGTTTTTGTGACCGTACGACCCCCCGGCCTCCAGAAAAAGGTGCGGACAGACCACAGACACCATGACGACAGACAGACAGCAGACAGACCAGACAGACAGATACGTGTGGCCTATTATAATATATCTATTCATCACTACTAATGGCAATTCTGCTCCTACAATGGCAATCGCTATATTCCACAGTATTCTGGTTCAGATCCCAATCACTGCCAAAGCCATATATTTCCTCCCACCACACCCTCAAATTCCTTTTCATCTTCACTGTCATCGTCTTCAAAAAGACGGTTGAAATCAACATTTGTGTTTGCTGGCGAGAGGCCATCTTTGATCACCATATAGTGTTTCTATTTAATAGTTAGCGGATAGATGTATCTCTTTGCTTGGACCTTTTGGACCTTGGACATTTTGCACTGAAATTTGGGCATCCACAAGGATTTTGTTTGTGTGGATTTTTGATTTTGAAAGTTAGAAACAGTAACAACATATGGAAAAAAACACATACTACTCTGCAACGGCATGAACGGAAGAAGGGCCATTTCTAATTGGGTGTAAACTCACTTGACCGAGGTCGCTCCAAGATGTACGCACATATTTTCTCATTCACCAATAGACCCCGAGGGCGTACCTATATTTATGAGTTATGATTGACTTTTTTGATACATTGAGCCAAGGAGGTTGTTAAAGGAGCATTTCTTGATTCTAGTACCGTCTGGCTGAAAACCTATTCCCATTTTCAGTTGTTTCCAATCTTGCATTGTGGTGTCATGAGCATATGCTTCTATTCATGGTGTCCCTTACACCATGGACAGACAGAAAATACCTAACTGTGATTTCTTGCAAAGACAATCAAATTTACAGGGTCAAATACACACCTATGAAATGCTAAGGCCATCTTTGTTTCCGATGATTTAATCGCTTGATATTGGATGTAGGCTGTGGATTTATGAAATCCAAGTCTCACTGAAAAAAATTAATAGAAATTCACGAAAATTTTGTTGTAAAATCTATCACAGACTGCACCTAGAAGAGCCGTTTCCCAAAAGCGTGGATAGAGAGCCAATTGCAACATCAATTACAGAGTCTTCAACTTTCAAGCCATACATCACCATTTTCAGAACTATCAGCTAAGAAAAGTCCCGGCAAAAGCACACATACACAAAATACAGCAATGCCTGGAACGCATGTGTCCGTTGCCTCATGGTGTTTGAATGGGGACAAATGTCACACTGAGGTCATAAAGGTCACATAAGTTCACCAACACTGGACACTACCCAGGAAAAATTGTATCCAAGTATGCAGGAAAATTGGTCAACATATGTGGTACACCAAGCATTTTGTTTAAGCTAACATTTTGACCACCGATTTCAGACAAGTTGACCCCATCCCAACACAGAGATAAACACCATTACCAAAGCAATCCTTTTGTGCTCTCTTGCAGATGACACAAAAACTACCTTATAACCCCAGGTACAAATTTGCTAAATCTATCATCTAATTCTCTCTTCCCCTCGCCTTTGCATCTTTGACATAGCGCTTTTTGTACTGGTGTTGATCATTGACTGGAATACTGCTTGTTGATTGATCCTTGCCATGTGCTCTTTGCTAAAAGTGGGATGGAGGAAAAAGACAACATTTAAACACGGTTGATGCCAATATTTTTAATTGTAATTTATTTTGTGTGTTGCCACCACACACACACACACACACAACTTACCTAAAAGCTACATGTGGGTTTTTTTACTAAAAAATATCTGAAAAAGTCCTTTTTTCTTAATAAAACACTCTTTACTATAGAGTAACAAATTTTCGTTTACTATCTAGGTAACATTTTTTTTTCTCTTAAAGACACTTTTTATTAGAACTTTTTTAAAGAATTTTTTCAGTTTTTTTCATAAACCTACTCATTTTTCTTAGCCAAGAGGAGTGCGCCGCAGGCCTATAAGTTACTAAACTAGAAAATCCTCTTTTTTTTCCTCTTTCGTCCTCTTTTGCGGAATAAACCTCATCTAAATTAGTTTATTCTGTTTTAGGACATACAGTAACCATAGTAACTCTGTGTTAAATGAGTGTATCAATGATGCAGGAACCCATCAATTGGGATGGTTAGGGAATCATAGTTTGGGGTCATAGGTCATGTAGGGTCATCACATGTCATTGGCCATAGAGCCCATGTGTCATGGGCCAGTGTTTCTTTTTAGCAAGTTTGGTGGCTATCCAACTTAACTTGGAAGAACGTTTTGATATTTTGGGGTCAAAGGTCAAGTAGGTCATTGGAGGTCCAAAGGTCATAGGGCCATAAGAGGGCATTCCTGTGCATACCATAAGAGTTCTGGACCGGCGGTTTTCTCTTTAATATTATTGTTTCTAGGCGGTCCTTGGATTTGGCTATCAACTGTGTTTTGCGATCAAACTGGATTGAAGACCCTCGGGTTTTGCGGCTCCTTTGCCGTTAACGGACCCCTGATGACCTGGTCATGACCTTTTTCGTAATCAACAATCGACCCACCCTCAAAGTTCGCCCTGGATACACCAAAGTTTACACCATTGAACCGTTGGCCATGACCACTGAGACCTTGTTGTGACTAAATCTACCACCAGTTTACCAATAAAAATCATATCATAACGTCAAAGATGGCCAAGTAACCCATAACACCGGATGACCTTTGACCCCAAAATGACCCCTTGAAACAACGTGACCACAAAACTAGCTACCAGCGAAAACTCTCACCCACACATAACCCAAACTCAATACTACGAAAGCACGGCCAAGCTACCTAAAAATGACCCATGAATGACCTTTGACCCCAAAATGACCCCTCGACAACGTGACCACAAAAACCATACGGCGGAAATCTTACACCCTACCAAAACTAAGATCCATATATCCAAAGCACAGCCATGTTACCCGATAACGAACCCCTGATGACCTTTGACCCCAAAATGACCCCTCGAAAACATGACACAAAACTTGTACGGCGAAAAACTATCCCCCCATACCAAACCCAAACTCATATCCATAAATCAAAGCACGCGTTTACGTTACCGATAACAACCCCCTGGATGACCTTTAACCCAACTGACCCCTCGAAAACATGACCACAAATCGTTTTACGGCGATACTCTACCACCATACCAATAACTTTTCAGATCCATACATCAAAGCACGGTTAAGTTACCCTAAAACCCCTGGTGACTTTGCAGAGGCTGCCAACATGAGTTCTGAATCGGGAGATTTGATCTTGGAATCCAGGAGTTTGATTAGAATCAGGGAGTTTAAAAAAAAAGAGCGCGCATTGCGTGTAATACCTCCTCAAGCGGGATACAGCCAATGGATATTTCCTTAAAGATCAATTGAAAGCTTCCACATTAAGGAAAACTGTCAGTAGGAACTTAGTCCATCATTTGGATTTTTTTTAAAAGAATGCTGAAAAAGGTTGAAAAGTCAACTTTAAGGTTAGTAACTTGTGAAAACGAAGCCACCTACATTAGTTATGAACGACATCATGAGATAGAGCTCTTTAAAATAAAAGCTGTCCCACGAAAAACATTGACAGGCTCCGCCGTATGACAAGCCCCCATTTAAGGAAACGTCTCAGTAGAAATAGCATAGTCATTATGGATGATTTAAAAAAAACTTAGTTGAAATGAAAAGCTCAAAGTAAAAGTCAACTTAAAGGTCCCAGGAATTAAAAAGGAGCCTCTACAAACAGATGAACTGCACCCATGAGATAGGATCTTAAAAATAAAAGCTTTCCCGGAAAAAAATGACAGGGCTCCCGCCGTCTGACAGCCCCGTTTGGGACTGTTCAGTGGGAACGGGGCAACAAAGTCACAACAGGCATCCTTAAAATAATTGATAACCTAACCCACTTTTGCACGAATAGCAATGATGGGCGATCTTCAGAAAGGCAAACAGCAAATCACAACAAGGGTCATTATCTTGTAGGCCTAATCCTTTGCACCACTGGAGTTATTTGTTAACACTTTAATACACAGCATAGCCATTAGCAGTTAAATGGTTAAATATAAAATATTGCCGTGCTGGTCCATCCGAAAGTCGCGGAGAAGAAAAACCTAGGTCAGAAAACCAAAGACTATATCTTTTTGCCTAAGCCTGTATTACCATTATGTTCTTACTGTATACGTTTTATTTATTCAACAAAACACCCTCATTTCCATGGACCCGGAACATGAAGGACCTTTGACCCCAAAATGACCCCTCGAAAATGTTGACCATAAAACTCTTACGGCGAAACTCTACCACCATACCAAAAAATCATATCCATACGTCAAAGCACGGCCAAGAGACCCGATAACGACCCCTCCAAATCGTGACCAACAAACCTCGTACGTCGGAAGCTCAACCACCACACCAAAATGATTATCCGTATGTAAAAGGACGGGGATGAAACACATAGCCGGACAGACCACAAAGCCCACAAAGTTGATTTTTTAGTAATCGAGATTTTGACCCAATGGGGGGTCAAGGTCACTAAGGCCATTAGAGGTCAACAGGGCACATGGGTCCTCATGGTCATTCTGCGCATACCAGAAAGAGTCCTGGACCAGTGGTTCCTTTAGTTTGGCATAGCTTTTTAGTTTCAGAAGTGGTTTTATTAGTACGATTGACAAAATGGGGTCCCAAAGGCCATATAGGTCATTAGGGCCACTCTATATACAGTGTGAGTCAATAAAAACTCTACATTCAGGAAATTTTTTTCTTCAAAGGTAACGTATTTTTTCTTCAATGTTTGCTTTGGGTTTTTTACCGCGATAACAGGGCTATCAGAAGATTTTTTGATTTGTGTCTTTCGGACTTTGGGTTCAGAAACTATGTCCATTTTGCGGAGAGCCCTGAAAATTCAGTTTGGCCGAGTTTAGCCATACAATGCGGAGAGACTGACACCGCGTGTACCATAAACATTAAGCAGAGACAATTCACATATGCAATTTCAAGTTTGTATCGATTTTTTTCGGCAAAAACATATCAGTTTTGAAAATGGGTCTATTGTTAACATAATGATAAGTAAAATATCTATTAAAAAAATCACATTACCATTGTTCAATCAAACAGCAGCTCAGAAGCCAGCCCCCATAATCCTTTGGCGCGCGAAACCATATTTAATCGCCGGGTGAGGCGTGTTGAGTCATTACTTTCTTTGTCGCCGGGAAGGTAACATCATCGGTCAAGTGTATCAAAACAGCCATGACAGCTATACGCTAGAGTAACACGGTCACAACGTCCCACAAACTCAATTTTCAGCACGCACATAATTTGAAATTGCCAAGTCCAAAAGAAAAGTCCGATATTCGGGCCCCGTTCCTCGCCCGACAAATCTACATCCTTGCCGTAGACTCATTCTCAACTCAATCCTAGACTCAGTTACCATCCCCGGTTACCTGCCGAAGTTACCGCCTATTCTTGGTAATCTTACAAATATCCCAACAACAGTTATACAAATAAGTAAAAATGCTGGATATATCCACTGAAACTTTAATTACAAAAATTTATCTTTAGAAGTAGGGAAAATGCGGTGAAAGTAAAGTACGAAAGTAGATGAATTGTAAACACGAGCTGATGACCAGGGAACAACAATCACATGGAATTGACTGTTGGGGCTGTCTGCCGATCCCTATTCAGGATTTTCCCGTCATTCATCACACTCCGTCTGGAGCTTCCGCGGTTGGAATATTTAAAATTGCTTCGCAGCTAAGGGACATAACAACATCCCCATAATGCAATGGGCACCCAGCACCAGGTACGCCATGTCCGATCACGTGGCAGATGGCATACCAATATGCATATCAAATCGTTATGCCCGCTATCGTTCAATGGCAGCGCTCTGTGTCTGTCACCATTTTGCTGAGGCACTGTCAGGGGCCTGCTGATACCCTGTTGTGACCGTAATCCTGTAATTGATGTAAATAGTCTCATATTACGCGTCTTTGTTTTAATCATGCCGCTGCGGACGTTCGTGGCACTCCACTCAATTACTGTTCGCTCAATCGTACGCTCTAAATGCCCTACAGTTGATATAGCTTTCTGGCTGGTTTCAAGAAATTCTTGAGATGATGAAGAAATATTGAAAAATACGTTCCACAAAAGAAGCGCATAGCAATTGAGAATAATTTCTGATGTTCAACATACTATACGTTGAAATTGAACCCGCTAGACTAAGGAAGCTCTCGATAATGTACAAAGGGCGTTTGTGGTGCGGGAAACTATGATTACGTGTTAATGCTATGAGAGGTTCCCGGTGGCACGGAAAAAAAACGAATTTGTAGGTGAAAAGGTAATTGGGAAGGTCTTCTGAGCAGCTGGTTGTTCATCATAATGAGTCAGTTATTGAAAATCACTCCATATGAAGTCTCAGTTCAGGAACATATTCAACTGCTCAGAGTTTTTGTTTCACATCTCTAAGGTAATTAGTTTGCACAAATCAGTGTACTCAGCGTCCATAAAATTGCAAGAAGAAGAAGAACTAAAGCTGAAGTTTTCTGTAAATAAATCGGAATTAAAACTTAAAATTCCACGATCGCACTGCTGCTGTTTCAAGCGGAATACACCAACTTTCTATGGTTCCTCATTTTGACTTCCAAGTTCGTTGTAGGTTAATTAATAATGAAATCTTAGTGAAAAAACCCAAAGTAAACCGTGTGGTCTTACACCAGCTCATCTTGAATTTCTTATTTGGGAAATTAACATTTTTATTAGCATTTTCTTTTAATCTCTGGTATATGATTTATTAATCTTCAAATACTCTCCCACCTTCTAGTGTTTGACACAATAAATTTGGTGTTAAATGGTGTACCTCGAATTCACTGCCAGATGACCATGTTATTTTATGTAAGCGATGCATATTTGTTTAGGCTCAAAATCGTCCATGCACACAGGATTTTTAAGTCTCTCAGCAAAAATAGGTATGTAATTCTTCCTCCAAAGTCCAAATGACACCCAAATAAACGTTTTCTCGAAAGGCCTGTCGATCCTTCTTTATAACCATACCGGAAACAGTGAGCACAAATACAATTCTAACTATTTAAATTATTTTTTATTCTGAATGTAGGGTTTTTTGGACTCACATGTATTACATCAATATGAGAGTTGGTCAGGGGTTCTTTTGACTAGTGTGAAGGTAATCGGCAAATATACACTGAAACAAGGGTACATTCACACTCCAGGTTCCCACGGCAATGCCGTACAATGATCTGTAATGCAGGAAAGCTTGATAACAATCGTATATTGCATCTTTTTTACAGCAATACATTGACGCTTGGTTCAACACGGAAGAAGGATATCAGGGGTCTGACATACATGGTAGCAGAGCAAACTGTCGGGTCTAGGATATTTTTTTTTTTTTTTAAAATATCTCTATTAATTTTTTGTATGTTTAGGCACTTTGAGGGAAATATCCACGATCAAAAATAGAGGATTATATTGACAAATTCGCTGGACTCTGGTGAAAACAATGTTTAGGATATTCCTAGTCAAAATGTGAGTGAATTTCTGGCAGATGTGTCCAACTTAGTATTGAGTATGCTTACCGCACTTTATTTACAAACATTTTCCGCTTTCAACGAAGGCCGGGATATTAAAAGGTAAAAGTCGAAGGCAAATTAGGCCAATTCATTGTTCAGTGGAGCAGCGTCGGACACAAATATCTAAAAACCGTCAAAAGTAAGGCAAGCGTGTTGTCGTCCAAACTCGCAATAGAATAGTATCCCAGTGTAAGGCTTATTAAAAATATTCCGAAGTATGCCCACCGCTGTCGCCAAGTGAATACCCTCTTTTTGTTTATAGATATTTATAGGATCGAATATTTTATATCTGGAAAACCTAATATATTAAAG
>JAMKCH010038401.1:0-33295 GCA_023653785.1 Ophioderma brevispina | reverse complement strand
ACCATAACGTCTAAACGCAACGCCAATCTTACGCCTGTCTATTTAACGTCACTCTCTTTGACCAAGATTTTCAAAATGGGACAGGCGTAAGAATAGATTCGACGTTAGAGTTTATGGTTCTTCGCAATCTCTCCCTGCTCATTACATACAAACGTGAACAGGGTAAATTTTGTTTTCAATTCAACCCATGTTGTTTTGCCAATATAACCACCTTTTTATTCTTTTGGTATGATGATAACCTTTAGTCCAAACCTAACCAAATATTTTTGTTTTCATTTCGCCAGATTGGTTATTTTTTCATGGGGGGAAAAATACAGTTCGGTCACGTTTGTGATCCATCAGACAAAAAGAGTTTTTAGAATTCAAACTTCCAATGTAAATGTAAAACTGTAAAATTATATAGGTCTGTTTCAGAAAAACAGTGGTACTGTGGCTTCAACATGTTGGTAATTAAATTAACAAGCAATCTTTCCTTGGTAATTAACAAATTTATATCACTAAGTCCGGTCACGTGTTTGACATTGGTGGTTACGTGTGTGACATCTCCATTTAACTTAATAGCACAAAATTGGTTGCCGTTGTTAATGTGCACCAAAATGAAGTTGCAATAAAATCTTGTGTATTTCCATATTCTCAACTTATTTCAAACACTTTCATTACAATGTCATCAGTAATAGCTTGGCCAAAGGGCATGCTACTCCCAGTATGCTAATCCTATTTTGCAGATTCCTGTGCTGAAATAGTGCAAGTCTGCAAAATTTGGGCAACTTCCTCCAAACTTTTCAAAAGACACTGGAACTTCAAGTTTTAGCCAGCCTTATTAAAGCAATTGTTTGTTTGCTTGTTTAAAGTGATCACATTCATATTTTAAAAAACAACAACTGGTAATGAAAGTTAACACTGCTCCCTTCTTCAATATGACCAGAAATAATGTCCTTCCAAAATACTAACATCGGTGAGTGTTGGTCACGTGTGTGACAGTAATTAACACATCAATAACTTTTACTTTTTGTTTACTTTGTTAATTAATTAATGATTGTGTATTTTTTCAACTAAATTTGAAAATTGAAACTCATGCAACTTTGCATAATTTAAACAAAAATAAATTGCTATATTCAATATATAAACAAAGAAGCAAAATTGGTAATAATTCACTTTTTTTATATCTCAAACTTGGAAAGATGTTACCTACCGTGATAATGTAAAGAAATTTGTCCTTACCCTTAACTAACTTCACTTTTATCAAAAAGGTTTACTTTTTTGAAAAATGGCCCTAAGGATATGACATGCGGTTACAAAAAGATTACCATCATCTCGCTACCAATCTAACGCGCGTGTGTATTGGATAAATATTCTGATATGGCATATTTACTTGCAAAATGCATGAAAAATGGCTGTTGGTTATGCTTATATTTCTCAGTTCAAGGGTCAGCCAGCGAGCCAAGCGTGTCGTGATAATTATGACAACTGACGGTATGTTGGTGGGAGCCTGAATTCAATGCAATCCTTCCCATTCCTAACTATATACTGGAGTACAAACACGAAATTTCCAGCCGACGGTTGGACAAGAGTCATCAGAGTTTCGAGGCAGAGCTATCACACTGTGTAAAAGGTCTTAGAAAACTGAGCGAATATCAGTTCCGTGTTGCTGCTTAAAACCAGAAATGGAAAGGTGACATTTAAGTGAGCTTATGATGTGTCACAAAAAACAAACCGGTATGTCACATTTTTGTTTCAATATTAACCTAGTATACCTGAGCATTTTTGTAACAATAAACCCGAAGGGAAGAGGTTTTAGTTGTTCAACAATCATTCTATAATTTATAGGAGGATAGTTAGCGTTTCTTCTTTTTATATCAAAATATGTAAAACATTTCCATTGTAATATTATGTTGCCAATATCCCAGGATGACAGGACCACGTGACCACGTGACCCCACGTGGACCACGTGACCTTGTTATAGATATATATTATGTTTTTCATCCCCTACCCACCGGTTCTAGACCAGTTTTTCTTGCTGAATCTGATTTTGAGGTTGCACGAGAAGAAACGCAAAAATTCAGAATGGCCACCAAACGCGACCCGTCAAAAAACACCCATGGTGACCAAGTAAAATACGTTTCATTAAACCACCTAATTAGAGGATTCAGTATGGCGCCAATACCACAAAGCATTTGATATTTATTACTAATACCGTAGATAGGTCAAACTTGGTGTATATATATATCAATACTGTAACAATCAGTATTTAATTGAAACGCATTCTGAATACTTTCAATAAGTTGATTTCAATAATAAACCATTCAAGATGGCTCCAAAATGGGCAAAATTCATTACTAAATATAGCCAAGAGCTGTAAATGCTTGTGTATATATATAAATTAACACTCATTCATAGCAGTTTAGATATCATAGCAAATTGATTCTATCTGCAAGATGCATCCTAGGTGGGCATCCATCCGGGGGGGGGGGCACTAAACTTTTTTTCAGGTAGGGATGTGCGGCCCGATTTTCCGATTGGGGGCTTGGGAACGTATTTTGTCTCCGAAAGTAGGGGCTGTTAACTGAAATTTTGAGAAATTTGCAGGCTGGGAGCTTGAAATTTGGCGAAACTCAAGCTTCTGAGGTCAAATATTTCTGAAAAGGGGACCTTAGAACTGATTTAGTGCTTCAACTGGGTTCTTGGGAACGTTGGAGGACCGCGAAAAGGGGGCTTAAGGGCCGCACCTACCCGTACCTCTTTCCATGTCAGTGCCCCCCCCCCCCCCCCGGGATCCATCTGGCTGGCGCAAAATGTCCACATTCATTTACGCTATCATAATAATAATATACCGTATTGTAACCCGAGGTCAAAGACAAAACACGATGTAAAAAAGTGGGGCCCCGGTGTATAAGTAATCATTGTCTGCCGTACTATAGTCCGGCTACATGGTAAAGAATATAGCACTCAATTCCGTTGACTCTCTTCACGCACATTAGTTTCACGCTTTATTCCGTTAATCGTCTATGGAGCCCGGAGTGTGGCTCCCGCCGGACGATATCTGTCTTTACACCGTGGCTGAAGCTATATGTGTATTGTGGTCACATCGGGTTGTAGTTTAAATTTTCAAGCCAAATGTGATAGGTAAATCATACACATTTATTCAGAATCGGAGTAATACTTATCTAAATGTATTTATAAAGGAACCTTTTCTTGTTGGCAAGCCATTACAGCAAATTATTTATAGAGTTTGTGTATTATGTTGGTGTCTCTCAAAAATGTTACATATGAGTTTTGTCATGTACTGTTTTTACTAACACATGTGAGATTTTTGCCCTTCATGTCAGAGCACATATGTTTTCTTTTCCCTTCCCGTCCAGCCCAAATATATATGGTTTGAAAGAAAAGAAATATTTCAATATCATTAGCTCAACACAAAAATAGCGAGGTTAAAAAAGACACTGCTGCACATTGAAAGCCAGTCCGCGCCCTCAAGATTTTCAAAATTGATATTTTTGCATGGTTGTAAAGGTTTTTATATACTTCGTTCTCATCTTATATGATAAGAATCCAAATCAGCGCCCTTATTGGTAAGAACCGATTTATAATTAAGACTCAACAGACGACGGAAATGGCATGGTAACCACAGAAATGCACGCCGGGTTAATTCAACGGTATCTACCCCTTTTGACCGGCCGTGATCTTTGTGGTTTTAATATCAATGATTTACGAATTCAATGAATATTCTGTAATAGACACATGCTGATTAAGATAACGACAAACTTAAAAAAATAGCCTACAATACACTTTTAGTTACATTTTGTATGTTTTCCGCGTGGGATTTTTGTGCCAAAATTGATTTATTAGCTTACTTTGTCAATCATTTGGGGTGCTGATTTTAAAAAATCTTCGGTGCCATTTTTTTTCAACCACGCCTTCAGTCGCCCTTCTGGATTTAAAAATGTGGCCGCCATTTTCAGCGTATTTTTTTTCCTATAATCTCGGTTTAGAGCACTTAGAAGAGTAAAATTGGTGGTCATACCATTTTGTGATACCAGGATTCCATTGAAAGCATCGTCTTACTTGTAACAACTGATTCGGGTTTGCTGCATCTTGATTTTTCAAAAGGGCCGCCATTTTAAATTATGTTATGTTCTATGACCTATATCGTGGCGTGTGAGCAACGTGGAAGAGTAAAAATGGTGGTATACCCTGTTTTGATACTAGGGATGACTAGCTTACTGTAGCTAATTTTACTAGCTTTTGGCCGCCATCTTGGATTTCAAATGGCCCGCCATATCTATACACTGTTTTTAAAATCTAGCATACCATATTCAGCCGATCCCTAAAATGTTAGCATTGGGCATGTACTATGATGATAATTCCAAATCACTGCATGCCTATTAATTTTCAAGAGCAAACTCAGTCCACCAATGGAAGATTTCAAAATGGCCGCCACTAGACACTTTTTTTATGTTTTACTATTTTTAAACACTCTCCATCCTTGCAATACCCTGACTTTGATCTTGGATTGTATTTTCAGTCATAAGTTTATTTTCACCACAACACTGCGTTATTTCGGAAACTTATTTGAGGTGTAGGCATTAATCATAATATTTTCGTGAAGCAAAAAAGTAAGACTCTCATGTTATCCACCTTTTTAGAGACAAACAAAAACATTTATCATGTAAACTTGACTAAAATGCGAAGAGGATGTTTTTGTGGGGCCTGGGGGCCGCCAGCTATAAGCTGGCAGGACCACTAAGCAATCCGTTGTGACGTGTGTAATGTATGTGTGTGTGTGGTTTTTGGGTATGGATGTTTGTGTCAAAAATTGTTAAGTTTTTTCATGGGGCGGCCCACAGCTTATCTTCTTTAATATATCGAGCGCGAAAGCCGAGAACCGCGAAATATCCTATTTTTTTTTTTTTTTTTTTTTTTTGGCATTCTCCGTCACAAGAAAAAAAATAAGGCTATTGGAAATTCCATTAGAGGTTTACATGACTACAATCTGTTTACCCAGTACATAGTCAGGATAGAACTTAAGTTCTTAAGGGCATGTGTAGAGAGTATTACTCTTCTATGGAGCTGAGACTTGGGTCAATTACCCTAAAGTTTGAGAACAGCATCAATGGCTGTTATATACAACTTCTTAAACATCAGCTGGAGAGACATATTTCCAACAATGAGGTTGAGGAGATATCCACTCCTATCAGCAACCATTAAAAAGAGACGTTCCAGTTTGCAGTCACTGCATTTGCAGCTCTCACTGATTTTCGGACACACCTGGAGGAAAACCCCAGCCGGGCAGGAAACGAGTGAATCCTGATGTCATTGTAAAGATATGGATTGATGCAAGTGAAATCCAGCAAATCATGAAGGATAAGGCACCTGCGTACAAATCTTGTCTGGCTGCTTTCGAGGTTCCGTCTACGGACGACAGATGATGATGATGATGTGTCAGGATAGACTTCTGGACTTGTTACGTTATAATCAATTGTGTTACCAAGTCACTGCATTTTCAGAGCGCTGTTCTTGGCAAATGTACTGCATTGCTGTTACTGACACATGCAAAAAGTTTTGAAAGAACATTTAACATGCTGTCTTGGCCGAAACTATCCTCACAAAATTTTGGAATACACCCATTGCGTCACAGCTTGAATCTAGTCGTATCCACCTACTCTTAGATATGCCAGCAAATGGTTCCTCCCCAATCAGTACCTCTAAAAGCGTGCAGACCTAGTAGACCTATATTTGTTCGCTTCCAACTGCTGCCACACCTTACATGTATGTCAACTGTAAGCTTCGCCGTTCCTTTTCCGGTGATAAAGGGAAGCTAGCCTGGAAGGCTGTTGGTTGAACACAAATCCATGAGGTAAATGAAGAAATCCGTGTCGGCGAATATACATTTATATCTCTGATGTTTCCGTCAGTCTTGAACGAATCCAATTACATGCATTGGGATGCAAGGGTCTGCGTCCTCGAGTGAGTGCTCAGCAATATTGGAGCCATACACACCTGGTTTGTTTGTTGGAATACGTTGAGGATGCCAAATAAGCTCTTGCTGCTATCTTTATAGTTCAGGAGTTGAGCTTCCCCAAGAAATCTGTCAGTTGAGACTTTGTTCAGTATGAGAAAGCAGGGGATTCACCGTGGTACTAATTTTGTATAGTCCGAAGCTTGATGTCAAACTTGACCGGATCAATGGCCAGCGGACCTTTTGCCATGGTCTGAGCTTTCAGTGACCCGTTACTCAATATATATACTTGTCGAAGGATGTCACCCCATCCTTCATCATACCCGGATACAATCTTACGGATGCTGAACAACGGCGTTGCCAAAATAAGAGCAGTGTACATTGTTGGACCTCCAACCCGCTTGATGCATAAGCCGGTGTTAAGTCTATTGCGAGTCACTGGCGGTTCCCAGTTCGACTCATCAATTGACATGGACAAAAGATACGCGTGTCCATTTGGGATTAGAAGAACGCCATCTGAGGAGCAGGAGTGTCTGCGGATAACAGAAGGAACCTCTGATAAGCTGTTCCAATGGGTTTGGTCCACGAACAGATTTATGAATGGAATGCCTGACTTAGTCACCATGAAATAACCAGATTTTAGAGCTACCAAGTTTCTTGGTCAGTGCCTAACATCTTTAAGTTTGGCAAGACAAATTGGTACAAGGCAAGCATAGTTGTAGTAGAGATCCGGAGCAAAGTGCACCCAAAGGACACCGAGACCAAGCTCCCACCCTCCCTGTCTACTTGCTGGAATAAAAGTAGAACTCTCACATGCTTCATATAAATCAGAGGAATTATTTTGCCCCTTCTGCGGAAGGTCTTGACCGAGTGCAGCTTGGATCTGGTCTCTGAAGATTTACTTCACCTCTTGAAAGACACCCACCATATCTTCCTGTCTCATATGAAGCCTATTGCGGAGTCCGTGACATTCAGATTATGGTATACAAAGTTTTCTAGCTGCCAAAGTTGCTTCAAAGAGGAGGTAAAGCCGACTATGATATTGGTCCATGGTACTATACACCACAGTTTAGACGCTTTCCAGTAAAGATTTGATGGATTGTCGAGGGGATGGTGAATAAAGACAGATTCAGTGCTTATGGATTAAAGATCACTTTCGATAGCGTGAAATGAAGTCAAAACAAGTATAGGACCTCACCAACTCTCAAACCCAGTCGTATTTTTCGTTGGAGATTGCAGTTTCATTGCTCTTTCGTGCAAGTCAAAATCACGGTTTATGACAGTCAAGTGGATATCCTTGAGAAAGGCAAAGCCACTGTAGGCCTATGGGGCAGTTATAATTCAGTTGTAGGTCTCCTTAACAAATATGGTTTCCATGATGGTCACGATGATATATCCGGAGAAATAATTTTCTTGAACACTTCTGGCTGCCAGTACGCGGAAAAGTAGATGGAAGGCTTTGAAGTACTCGGAAAGGGTTTTTCAGTACGCGGAGAGGTAGATCGAAGACATTGTAGTTCTTCCCATAAAAACTTTACCCATCTCCGTTGTCCCAATTGCTCCACCCCTACGTCTTCGTGTTCTTATTTACCATAAATTTAATTATTGAAGTCTGATCAAACCAAGTTAATAAAGTGGCTTTGAAATAAGTGACTTACCTTGGAATATTTCAAGTCCATAGCCACTCTAATTGTTAAAAACATTATCAGATTTTAACTAAATATGAAACAGCTCCATCCCAGAGCAGGCCCCATGAGTTTACGCAATGCCATCGTCTAAATCCCTGCCGTAAATTTACCAAAGCGGCGGCGCAGGTGAAGTCGCACTGAGTCTGTAATGAATGGCGGCTAATTAGGCTTAATCGGATTATTTAAAATCGACGGAATATCAGATTATAAGATGGCAGTTTCCGTTGGACAACATTTAACATTGAAAATGGCGGAAGGGGAAAGGAAAGAGGAGAACCTCTCTAAAACCAAATTAGAACAAATAGGAACTGCTTTTAAAGAATCCTTGGTATCACAAACATGGTATTGCCACCACTTTCACTTTTCTACGTAACTCACAAGCCAAGATATGGGACAAATTGTAAATCATGTAATTGAAAAAGGCGGACCATTTGAAATTCAGGGCGACCAACCCAAATTAGTCACCAGCAAGGCAATGCTTTTAATGGAATCTTCTGTATTCACAAAACATGGGTATTTTGCCACCATTTTACTATTCTAGGTGCTCATAAGTCGAGATTTACAGGACATTAACATAGTTGGGAAAATGGCGACCATTTTGAAATTCAAGATTGCGGCCAAACCAAAATCAGTTACAAGTAAGACAATGCTTTCAATGGCATCCCGGTATCACAAACATGGGTATTACCACCATTTTACGCCTCTAAGTTGCTCATAGCCCGAGATATAGGACAAAAAATAATGAAAATGGCGGCCATTTTGAAATTCAAATGGCGACTGAAGGCGTTTGTTTGAAAAAGAAAATGGACCACCTAACTTTTTGAAATCAGCTCCCCAAATTGAAAAGTTAGCCAATAAATCAATTTGCACGAGAATCCCACGGGATCTAAATATCTGACATATCAAAACATACTATTGGATGTCTATAGCCTCCTATAGTGTCCTGTTTGGGGTATGTATTTTATGTGTAAAACTAGATCTATATCGTATCCAAGGGCCTAGACTCATTTACGCGCAAATTGAAGCAAATTTCATATCTTGGTAAAATGTGCCAGTGCCGCCAGCTTCTTGAATCGCCACAGAAAGTGATATTGGCATTTCACATTCAAAAAATTGGTATTTGGAATTTCTATATACGTGCCGTATATTTTACCTCAAATGAATTGGAGTAGCGGAGGGAGTGGGCGAAGTAAGTTCAAGACAAGGTAAAAAGTATAGGGGAGGGAATTTGCCAAGGCTATTTTCTGAAGAAAAACAACTACACCGAAAATAAGGAACTTGAAGAGCCTTGTACGTGCACGTCTTAGTCCCAACGCCATTTGAAAACAAAAAGTTTTGGGCAAAGGCAATGGATTCTGATCTCTAAATGGTTTCCGGTGAAAAACGCCCAAAGTTGTTTCTTTTTCTTTAAGGGAAAACCGTCGAACTCGTACCTCGGTACACAAAAAATAGATTATGAAGCAGTCATTCTATGCTGTTGTATAGTCCCATCAGGGCACTCGGGAAAAAACAAGTGTAAAATTCATAACTAGAATTTCGCGGTTCTCGGCTTTTAGTTTGGGGTTTTGCTGGTTGTTGGGGGGATGTTGGGGGTGAAAGTTTGGGTTGCCAGGGGTTCATGTTGGCGGTGGTTTGTGCTGCCTTCTTTAGAACCTATCGGTCGTGTGAGCCACTTGTTGAAACTGAGGTTGGCTGGAATTTGTATGTGAGTTGAAGCAGGCATTTTCCTGTAAGTTGTTTAGATTGTTGAAAATTGAATGTCAAAGAGGAATGTCATTCGTAGATGCATGTTAAAGGTGGTTGACTTTATTTGGCTGCTGTGGGAATAAGTTGGAGGATTTATTTTCCGCAAGTACATCACACGTAGTAGAGTATTGTCGTATTTGGTGTAAAAAGGGCTTGGTCACCAGAAACAAAATATCAACAAATGTGTGGAACAAAAGACTGGTGCAAGTATAAAAGATGTCCCGATTGTGGCTGTCTAGTGGAGTGCGGAGGTGAGTGGCTTCAAACGACCCGGGAGAAAATCTCCAGTGACTGAGTTGGAAACCAGTGAGGCTGGTAGGGTGCTCAGATGCAGATGATACTTGAAAAAAAAAAACAAAAAAACACGGATGATGTAGGAGAATTCTACAGTGGTGTTGTTGTAGCCGTTGGTGAAGGGTGGTGGTCCCTAGTTTGGTAGTTTGTAAGCTAGTTGGTCATGTTGTATGGATGCCAAAATGAAAGCTGTATGGTCTTGACAATGGATGCAAAAAATGAAGTACTATGTTTTTTTTTATGTCGCATATCGTGGATTCAACAGCTTAATCAAAGGAGGATTACGCTGACAACTGGGCGACCACAGATAGCATACCGGGTTTACAGGACAGTCCATTGTACTCCGTTAAGAGGGAATTACCCTATCGGAATAGACTGTAGCGAGGTCTTTGTCATGGGTCATCTGCCCCGCGTCTTTCAGATGGCAAATGGGGAGAGCGGATAATGATTTTCACGGTCCTAGTGGGATTTGAACCAGGACCTTCTGCACAGAGGGCAAGGCCTTAGCCACTGTGCCCCGCTCCTCCACATAATGCATTTCTTTGCGAAGAATTCATTCCTGTTTTTAAATAATATTAATTATATTATTTGTTTATTTTTGATTTTTTAATTTATATGTATCTTTTTATTCATAGTGTTAAATTTGTTTTTAAAGGTGGCATGTTCAATCTTTGGGACCCCCCGATTCACCCGGAGTAGTATCAAATTTTAATACAGATGAAAGGCCTTATTTGTCTCTGAAATTTGAGCTCTCAAATCCATGTCATTCCTAAGATATAACGAAAAACCGCTGTTTAATGGTTACCATCAATATAGCACAGATTGAATAGGCCTTTGCAATATGTGTTATTGCATCTACCATCAAACGCAGTTTGTTTCCCACGGTAGTGATCAAGTATAAGGCTCTATATCAAGTAGAGAAAGCAATAGCCCATAAATCGGAAAAGAACCTTTACTTATGTTAATTGCATATGGTTCATTTCTGATTTCTTATGTATTTGGGTTTTTCTTTACCTATTTAGTCCTCTTTAATTTATCTTAATCTTTTTTTAATTTTAACGATTTATTATAGTAATATTTTTAAACCAAAAAAGAAATTTATATATTTTTGTTATTTGTTTTCTTTTATAGAATTATGTTAATCATAGTTTTTTTTTTTCGATTTTGTAATTGTGTATATGTTCATTTTTTATTTGTTTCTTATTTTGTTTTATTTTACTTATTTAGTCATCTTTATTTTATTATGCTTTAGTTATTTAAATGTATTTTTTTTATTTTTTTTTATTTTTTTTTATTTTTTTTTATTTTTTTTACATAATGTTAATTTTTTAAGTATTTTGTTTATTTTCCATTTGTGTATTTTTAGTTGTGACAATTTTGGTTATTATTATTTGATTTTTGTCGGGTATTTAATTTGTATGAGTTTTCATTTATTTGTTCCATGTTATTCATTCGTTTTATATCTGTATTCTTTTTTTGTTTTTATTCTTTAGTTTTATTTTTTATAAAGATTTATTTTAATGATATTCTGTGTACACGTATTTGATTTGTATTTTATTTTGTTGTTTTTACTTTTATTATTTCTCATTCTGTACCACTATTTTCGTTTTTATTTCTTATTTTTTTTTATTTGTACAGCTTTTTTAAAAACTTATTTCGTTTATTTATGTTTTTTTTATTCATTTTTTTTATTTGTATTTAGATTTCTTTTGATATGCTTTAGGCCTTTTATGTAGGGCTTGCTGAGGGAAGTCGAACCCACGCCGCTGAGATACATTGTTATACTCAATGGACAGAGCTATTGGGGTAAGTCGGGTAAAGGGTAAATGAGGCACAATTAGCTTTGTAAACCTTTCGCTACAAAGATTGTAAAACTCACAAATGATATTGAGGAAAGCTTTGAAAAGCGCCGTAAGGCAGGCGTCATCTTGGGGGACCTTACTGCAGCATACGACACAGTATGGCACCAGGCCTGATTACTCGCTCTCAGGACCATCCGGATTCGTCACGTACAATTCAAATGTAACATGCTGCACTTGCAACCCGTAGCTTTATTCTCAAGACCAGTGATGGGCAGAATAGTTGTCTGCGTCATCTGAGGAAAGGAGTACCACAAGGATTGGTCCTTGGTCCATGCTGTTCAACTTGTATATCAGCGATTTACCTCAAACAACATCTAGACAATATGGCTACGCCGACGATCTTGCCCTTATCCACTCGGACAGCATTCTGGACAGAAATAGAAAGTTACACTTACCTGCAGAATGGCCCTACTTGCAGCTATCTCAAAGACATGGAGACTGAAGCTGAGCGAAGCCAAGATCACCGCTACTGCCTTCCCTCAAACACCAAAGAGGCCCATCGCCAGCTTCAAATCAACCTCAATGGAGCGCCTCTGCCATACAATTCTACACCAACCTATCTGGGAGTGAAGCTTGACCGGCAACTTACTTACTAGCAGCACCTCGAGTCCGTATGCGCCAAGGTATCTTCGAGGAAACCTCCTGTGCCGACTTGCTGGATCCTCATGGGGTGCCAGCCCAACGACTCTACGCACAACCGCCCTGTCTCTGGTCTACAGCGTTGCTGAGTATGCCGCCCCAGCATGGTGCAGCAGCTCTCACACAAAGAAGCTGGACACAGCACTCAACGAGACCTTGAGAACAATTACTGGTTGCCTCCGTCCTACTCCATCTGAGTTTCTACCAGTACTTTCAGATAGAACACCACACCACAACTAGAGAATAAGGCTCTGCTGGACAACAAGCATTTGATGCCATAGCATTGGCAAAGAATCAAACCAGCTCAGCAGACAGACAGCGCTCTCGTCGACCTTTATTTCGGCACGCTGCTGAACTCTCCAGGTCCCATCAACATCTTACAGACATGGAATACTGCCTGGCTAGATACTTCAAGACCAGATCATCTCACTATTACACCAGAATACCACCTGGTAGCAATCTTCCACGCAAGGAATGGGTCATCTTACACCGGATTCGCACAGGAGCGGTCGCTTCAACAGCAATATGCACCCGATGGGGGCTGCGGCCATCCGCCATCCTGCCAATTAGTCCAAGATTAATAGAAAACACCCGGAAATAAATAAGCCATAGCTGATTGTTTTAGGGTAGTTTCCTAAGGTGTAAGGAACAACATATCAAAAGTCCCCAAGAGTCCACCTTGTGGCTTATTGAGTAATAAGGGTGTAAAGTTTGTACATGGGGTCCCCAAATTGTATAATGGTCCAATTGTCTTCAAATGTATGCCAAGTTTTGCGTCATGTCATTAGGATTAAAAAAGGTATAGTTTACTCTATCTGTGCTTATGGTTTATTAACTAAGGGAATGACGGTTTCAAGGTCATACTGGGGGTAAGCTTCAGAATGCTCGATTCTTTTCAAAAGGTGTATCAAAGTTTTCGTTGTGCGGGAATTTGTATGTTGAGTTGAAGCAGGCATTTTCCTGTAAGTTGTTTAGATGTTGAAATTGATGTCAAAGAGGAATTGTCATTCCGTAGCTGCATGTAAAGGTGGCTTGCAACTTATTAGGCTGGCTGTTGGCTGGAATAAGTTGGAGGTATTCATCTTCCAGCCAGTAATCACACAGTAGTAGAGGTATTGTCGTATTTGGGTGTAAAAAGGTGCTTGGTCACAGCAACAAATATCAACAAAATGTGTAGGAACAAAAGACTGGTGCAAGTAAAAAGAATGTCCGTGTGGCTGTCTAGTGGAGTGCGGAGTGTGAGTGCTTCAACGACTCCGGAAATCTCCAGGCTGAGTTAAACCAGTGAGGCTGGTAGGGTCTCCAGATGCGATGCTACTTGAAAAAAAAAACAAAAACACGAGATGTAGGAGAATTCTACATGTGTTGTTGTAGCCGTGGTGAATGGTGGTGGTCCCTAGTTTGGTCTGTTTGTAGGCTGTTGTGTCATTTTGTATGGATGTCAAATTGAAGCTGTATGGTTTCTTGCAATGGATGCAAAAATGAAACTATGTTGTTTTTTTTTATGTCATGCAGATCTTGGTCATTAACACTGTTAATCAAGGAGATTCGCTGAACTGGGCGCCACAGATACACACCGGGTTTACAGACAGTCCCTTGTTTTCCACACCCAGGGGAATTACCCTATCGGAATAACTGTAGCAGGTCTTGTCATGGCTCATCTGCCCGTCGCTTTCAAGGCCACCATGGGTAGAGCGGATCATTGATTTTCACGACCTAGTGGATTGACCCAGGACCCTTCTGCACCAGAGGCCAAGGGCCGTACCCATGTGCCACGCTCCTCCATATCCATTTTAGAGCATCAGCCCAGAATGTTTTGGGTAGACCAACTAGCTACCACTATTGAACCTGGAAATTCAGAGAAAATATACTTTTGCAATATGAAAGTCTGCCGGGGACCCGTTTTTGCGTGTAGCCCCAGGAGAGGTAAAGTTACTATGGGGGTCACATGTTGACTGCTCTAAATCTAATATAATAAGCTCAAATGATTCCTTAGATGAACCGAGTCAAAAAGTCAATTGGTCACACGCGTTTTGATGCTTCCTTCCAAGATATTTGGTAAAATAGGCTAAAGGTCATTTGTTTATTCAAGAAAGGTCACCCGTTTCAATACCCCAGATTTGTTTGTAAACATATTTTTTTTAATGTTTAATGAACTGAATCCAACTAGAAAATGCTTGTGCACTTTCGGCATCTCCTTGTTGTTTTAATTGAAGGCGACAAATTCCCTGTAGGACTCTATAGGAACGGGACATTATACCCCGCCTTATGAAAGGGAACCAACCCGATCCAAAATAAAAATCATATTTTGGAAATCCGTATCATTACTATGTTTTTTTAATATTTTTTACAAGAATCTTTCTATTACAATTGTTTGACCTTTCTTGAATCAACAAGACCTTTAGCCTAGTTTCCCAAATATATTGGAAAGGAGCACCACACCATGTGAACATTGACTTTTTTACTCCTGGTAACCTAGGAAATAATTTTAGCTATATTTCATTAGATTTAGAGTCATTTCAAATATTTACCCCCCTAAAACTTACCCCTCTCCTGGGGCTACACCAACAACGGGTCTCCGGCAGACTTTCATATTTTCAAAGTTTCTATTTTCGCTGAATTTTCCCGTATTCAGCTATGGGTATCTCGTTCGTCTAACCAAAACCTGCTGGGCTGACGGTCTATTTCATTTGGAAGAATTATTCGTTTTTTTTAAATAATATTAATTATATTTTTGTTTATTTTGATTTTTAATTTAAATGTATATATTTTTATTCATAGTGTTTAATTTTGTTTTTTAAGTTGCATGTTTCCTCGTCTTGGTACCCCCCTGATTTACCCCGGAAGTAGTATCAATTTTAATATCAGATGAAGGCCTTATTTGTCAGTCCTGAAAGGTGAGCCCTCAAATCCATTTCAGTCCCAAGATATAAACGAAAACCGCTGTTTTAATGGTTAACCATCAATATTAGCACAGATTGAATAGTCATTTGCAATAGGTTTATTGCATCTACCATCAAAACCGCAATTTGTTTCCCACTTTACGTGATCAAGTATCGCCTCATAGCAAGTAGAGAAAGCAATAGAATAAATCTGCACAAGCACCTTTAATTATGTAATTGCATATATTTTTCATCTCGTATTTATTAGGTATTTTGTTTTGCTTTACTTATTTAGCCTCTTTAGTTATGCTTTAATCAGTTTTTTAATTTTAACGATTTATATATATTAATAGTTTAGTGTTGATTTTATTTGCTATTATTTTTTTATTTTGATTTTCTACTTTATAGGAATTTCTTTTATCATAGTTTATTTTTTTTCAATTTTGGTAATTGTGTATATTTCATTTTTTATTTGTTTCTTATTTGTTTTATTTACTTATTTAGTCCCATCTTTATTTGATTTGCTTTTAGTTATTTTAAATTATTTTTTATCCACGATTTAAATATAAATATTTTAGTGTATACATATTGATTTTTGTAATTTTTTAATTATTTTGTTTATTTTCCCCATTTGTTTATTTTTATTTTTGGTTACAATTTTGGTTATATTTTTTTATTATTTTGGTCGTTTTATTTAATTTTGTATTGATTTTTCATTTTTTGGTTCCATTTTATTTCATTCGTTTTATCTCTGTATTCTTTTGTTATTCTTATTTATTTTTTATATTAAGATTTATTTTAAATGAATTCTAGTGTACACGCTATTTGATTTTTAGTTTATTTTGTTTTGTTTTTAATTTTATTTTTTCTCATCTGTACCCTATTTTTCGTTTTTTATTTCTTATTTTTTTAATTTTGTTACGACTGTTTTCTTAAATTTGAATAAACTGAAGTTTCAAATTGATTTTTAAATTCATTTTGTTTATTTGTATTAATTTCTTTTGATATTGCGTTAGGCTTATGTAGGACTTTGCTGATGGTATTCGAACGCCCTCCGCTGAGATGCATTGTTATACTCAAATGACAGAGCTCTTGGGGTACGTTCGGGTAACGGGTAATGATGCACAATTAAACGTTGTAAACCGTTCGCTACTGTTCCGCAACCGCATAAAGCCACTGCGATTCTCCTCCAGAGAGACACCCGCTACTGACAGTTTTCATTCTGAACATTTGCGGCTATACTCTAGCTGCACACACCAAGCGCTACCCTCGGGATTGCCACCTTTGCTATTAACTCAGCCCAATGGAAACACATTGCAACCTCATCTGGCAGACTCCACCCGGAGGGGCACGACCCAAATTACAGGTTGGTTAATGTCACCAATGTCTACAAGCCACCTAACCCTCGGCTTCAAGCATACCTCTACTCACGTAGGTGCACCTTGCATTTACGATGGTGACTTTTAACATTTCATAGCATTACCCGGGGTTACAGGAATCCAACCTGGCGGAGCTACCCTAGAGGACTGTGCTTCTAAATCCGGCGTACAACTTTTGCACGACCCCATCAACCAGACCTTCTACTCGGACGGGTGGAATACGACTACAATCCCGACATTGATTTTGCAAATATGGACACGATCCGGTTCACCGTACTCCTTCTCGACCTCTTTCCGAATCGCCACACATACCATCACTATCGCTCAGGAGGAGCCTTGCTAAGCTTTTACTGACAAAGCCAGTGAAAAGGTTGGAACTTCCGCCAGGCCCTGGGTCCATTTTAAGAATCTGTGGATTCCTGAGCACCACCCCCCTCCACCCGGACAACCCTTACACAGGCACTGTGTAACTCTTTATTAATCTAGGCCCCAAAAAGAAACCATCCCACGTGTGGTTTCGTCGCGTATATCCCATCCTGGTATGAGGAATGTGATACTCGTTACCATATTCAAATTCTGAACCCGTGAAGAAGCGTCATCCAAGGCTTCATATCGACAAACTGCTTGGACAGTAACGCCGTGAGCGTCTGGGAGGAGACGGTCCAAGGATCGACTTCACTCACTCCATCATGAAGGCCGTAAGACTATAACCCTCACCGCAGAATTTCCATACCATCGAAATGTCAGTGACTGCCAACTCCATAGCTGAGCAACTCCTCACAAATGGCGTTTCAAGATCATTGATGAGGATCACAACTCGCTCTGTCAGAAAAGAGATCACCAAACTTAGTCGAGCCGCCGGCGTGGACGGGTCACATTCAACATCCTTCTCACTAGATGATCTTACCTCTGCTATCAGCCAACTAAAGAGTGGAAGGGCCCTGGCCTGATAACATACAAGCGGAGTTCCTGATGTAATGCGGCCCACGATGTCTTTAATGGCTCCAGGAGTTCTACACGAGCTGCCTTACCAACCAGTCTTACCCAAGATCTGAGGAGGGCACTATCATCGCCCAAACCAAACCAAGCCTGTCGACAACCAGTGTTGATTTTATTTCTATTATATTTTTATTTGCTTTTCTATTAAGAATGTATGTTTTAATTCTAGTTTATTTTTTTTTCAATTTTGTAATTGTGTATATGTTCCATTTTTATTGTTCTATTTTGTTTTATTTTACTTATTTAGTCATCTTTATTTTATTTGCTTTTAGTTATTTTAAATTTATTTGTTTTTTGAATTATTATAATTTTGCTTTGCAAGGTGGTTTTAGTGTATACATATTTGATTTTGTTAATTTTTAATTATTTTGTTATTTTCCCATGTTGTTTATTTTTATTTTGTTACCATTTGGTTATTATTATTTTTATTATTTTGTCGGTTTTAGTTTAAATTTTGTATTGATTTTATCATTTATTTGGTTCCATTTTTATTCATTCGTTTTATATCTGTATTCTTTTTTGTTATTCTTTAGTTCTATTTTTTATATAAGATTTATTTTAATGATATTCTAGTGTACACGTTTTATTTTTATTTTATTTTGTGTTTGTTTAATTTTATTCTTTCTCATCTGTACACCTTTTTTCCGTTTTTATTTCTTTATTTTTTTATTTTGTACATATTTTTACAAAATTATTTCGTTCTATTTATGTTTTTTTTATTCTTTTCTTTTATTTGTATTAATTTCTTTTGCTATGCTTTAGGCCTTTATTAGGACTTTGCTGATGGGGAAGTCGAACCCCACGCCGCTGAATTCCCTTGTGTTATACTCTAAAAATGACAGAGCTAATGGGTAATCGGTAAGGGTAAATGAGGCACAAAATAAAACAAAGCTCTGTAACCTTTCGCTACGTTACCGCCACCGCAGAAGTCACGCGATTCTCCTCAAGAGACAACCGCTACGGACAGTTCATTCTGAAATTTTGCGGCTATACTCTAGCTGTCACAGCACCAAGAGCGCTACCCATGGGATTGCCACCTATGCTAGTAACTCAGCCCAATGGAAAATTGCAACCTCACCTTACAACTCCACCCCGGAATGGGCAACGACCCAAATTACATGTTTCATTCACCATGTCTACAACCACTTAACCATCGGCTTCAAGCAAACTCTCTACGCACTTATGTTGCCACCTTGCATTTACGAGGTGACTTTTAACAGTCCACATTACCCGGGGTTAAAGGATAACCAACCCTGCGGAGCTACCCTAGAGGAATTGGCTTCAAATCCGGCGTACAACTTTTGCACGACCCCAAGCACCAGACAGTTCTACTCTGGAAGGTGAAACGACTAACATACCCTACATGATTTTGCAATATGACACGATCTCTGTTCACCGTACTCTCTCGACCGCTTTCCGAAGTCCCAACACATCCAATCACTGATCGCTCAGGAAGCTTGGCTAGCTTTACGAAACAGTGAAAAGGTGGAACTTCCGCAATGCAGATTGGGTCCCTTTAAGAACTGGTGGATTCAACCACCAACCCCCTCAACCCGGACACCTTTACACAGCCCTGTGTAAACTCTTTATTAATATCAAAGACCATCCCCCGTGGTTTTTCGGCGCAGTTATATCCCATCCTGGGATGAGGAATGTGATACTTCTTTACATGATATACAAATTCCTGAACCCGTGGAAGAAGCGTCCATACAAGGCTTCAGATCTGACAAACTGCTGGACAGGAAACGCCGTGAGCGCTGGGCGGAGACGGTCCAAGGAATCGCTCAGCTCACTCCAGCAGGAGCCTTAAGACTATAAACCGCCTCACCGTCAGAATTTCCAAACCATCGAAAAGTCCAGTGACTGCCAACTTCAATTGCTGAGCAACTCTTAATTCACAAATGGCCGTTTCAAGATCATTGGATGAGGATCACACGCGCTCTGTCAAAAAATAGATCACCAAACTTAGTCGAGCCGCCGGCGTGGACGGGTCACATCCTTCTCACTAATGAGCTTACCTGCTATCAGCCACCTAAAGAGTGGAAAGGCCCAAGGGGCTGAATAACATACCAGAGGAGTTCTGATGCAATGCGGCCCACAGTGTCTTGAATGGCTCCAGAGTTCTACACTGCCTTACCAACACATCCTTACCCAAGATCAGGAGGAGGGCTACTATATCGCCCCAAACCAAACAAGCCTTTCCGACAACCCTAAGAACTACCGTCAAATATCACTACTGTGTGCTCCTTCAAACTCCATTAGATGATGATCCTTGCCCGGCTGGATCACGTCGTCGAACCCATCGGCCTGCGACAAGCAGATTTCGCCGTGGCTGGAGCACTGTCCACCGGAACTAGCAGGCGTAAGGCAGGCCTCCATCTTGGTGGACCTACTGCAGCATACGACACGTATGGCACCAGGGCCTGAACACCAGGCTCTCAGACCCAATCCGGATCGTCACCTTGTACAATTCAAATGTAACTGCTTGCACTTGCACCCGCACTATTATTCCTCAAGACCATTGATGGGCAGAGTAGTTGTCTGCGTCTTCTGGGAACGGAGTACCACAAAGATCTGTACTGGCTCCAATGGTTCAACTTGTATCTCAGCGAGTTTACTAAAACAAACATCTAGACAATATGGCTACGCCGACGATCTTCCCCTTATCCAATCGGACAGCATCTGACAGAAATAGAAAGTACACTTACGAGATATGGCCCTTCTTGCAGAGATCTCAAGAAATGGAGACTGAAGCTGAGCGAGCCAAGTCTACCCGCTACTGCCTTCCACTTCAACACCAAAGAGGCCCAATCGCCAGCTCAAATACAACTCAATGGGACGCCTCTGCCATACAATTCATACACCAACCATATCTGGGAGTGAAGCTTGACGGTAGCTTACTTATAGCAGCACCTCGAGTTAGTATGCGCCAAGGTTATCTTCGAGGAATAACCCCTGTGCCGACTTGCCTGGATCTCATGGGGTGCCAGCCCAACGCTCTACGCCCCACCGCCTCAGGCTCTGGTTCTATCAGCGGTGCGAGTATGCCGCCCAAGCATGGGGCAGCAGCTCTCACACAAAGAAAGCTGGACACAGCACATCAAACGAGACCTTGAGAACAACTACTGTTGCCTCCGTCTACTCATTGAGTTTATACCAGTACTTTCAGAGAGAACACCACACGCACAAACTAGGAGAATAAGGCTCTGCTGGACAATAACAGCATCGATGCTATAGCATTGTCAAAGAATCACATCCAGCTCGGCAGACAGAGAGTGTGCTCTCGTCGACCTTTATTTCGGCACGCGCTGAACTCTCCAGGTCCCCATTCAACCATCCTTACAGACATGGAATCTGCCTGGCCTAGATACTTCAAGGACAGATTCATCTCACTATTACACCAGAACTTACCACCTGGTAGCAGCTTCCAGCAAGGAATGGGTCATCTTACACGGATTCGCACAGGAGTCGGTCGCTTCAACAGCAATTGCCCGATGGGGGCTGCGGCCCATCGCCATCCTGCCAATTAGTGCAACGATTGAATAGAAAACACCGGAAATAATAAGCCACATAGCTGATTTTTAGGGTAGTTGCCATGTTGTAAGGAAAACCAATCAAAAGTCCCAGAGTCCACTGAGCTTATTGGTAATAAGGGGGTAAAATTTGTACAGGGGTCAAATTTTATAATGCGTCCAATTGTCTTCAAAGGTATGCAAGGTTTGCGGTATGTATAGGATTAAAAAAGTATAGTTGGCTCTATGGTGGACTTATGGTTATTAATATAGGAATGACGTTTTCAAGTCATACTGGGGGTAAAGCTTCAGAATGCGGAAAATTGTTCGTCTCGTTGTGCATAATGAAAATATACATTTAAATAGTTGAAGTAAGTAATTAACTGCCATAGTAATAGGGCTCATTAGACAAGTTGCTACAGGGTCTATGGTTTGAGGGTCAAAAGCCACTGCCCTATAAGGTCATAGTTAAAAGATATAGATGAGTGGAGTAAGCATTTTTTTCATAATATGACCGTACTACATGTTACGAGGTCAATTGGGATTGATTTCAATTAAAATTGGAAAGTTTACCCCACGATGACTTGAAAAAAATCAGCCCTGCTTATTTATTTCCACCTTCTTCCTAAAGTTCCTGGACATAATGTGGGTCTCATCCACAGAATGCGGCTCATCATTCTTCGGAGTGCGTACCTTTCGGCCACCGCTGGACATAGACTTCTCAAACCCCAACCATAAAATATTTCAGCGGTTGCCTCATACGCAGAAAAAGAATATAAGGCTTATTCTTCAGCCGATAAGGTGCACTTTCCTGCCTTTGCGTAACATTGGTTTATCGTCGACAACGTTGCCAATGCTTTCAGCTTCTTCCAAAGCGTTCCAATTATTGAGTTGCATCCCACTGCTGAACCGGAACGGTAAGCTATTATTTTTCTTGACCCTTTCCTTTTTCCTGTGGTTTATTTTTAGGATTGGCAATTTTAACCGAAAGCTGAGGTTAGAGGTCAAGTTCTGTCTTGGAAGCTTACGTGGGTGAAAAAATGTCCAATCTTCGCCCTAACTTGATTCGGTTAATTGTTTTGTTCAGGCTCTGCATGGCTGCAAATGGTCACCAATTTTTTTCCTAAAACATAAACCAATGTGTAGCTTATCAAATTTGTAGTTTTATGTACTAATATTTGAGCTAAAAGTTGTGTTTTAGAGTGTTTAGATTTGGGCAAGATAATTTAAAATTTATAGCCCACATATAGCGATGTAAGCAAGACATTTCCGTCCTTGACAGACTTGTTATTTGGCTTATATTCATTAAACTTTGTTCTCTACAACAAACGCTGATATTACTCTACAGAATATAGAAGTGTGAGCTAGAGATGCCTTGCTTCAGAGATGTATGAAAGACGATTTATTTGCCCTTATTTCTTTTTTGCTTTTTGCAAGATGATGAAATGAGGAGTAGCTATAAGTAGGTTGGGACAATAATTGTTCTATGGGGTAGTTGTAGTTTATTCAAAGTGTGTCAGTATTTTAGGATCGTAATCTTATACAGCCTGTCAAAAAAAAATGGCTCTACAATCAAAACACGATTCAATATTAGATCTCAACATACGTGTACGTTCGTGTTGATACATCAGAATTAAAGAGGAAAATACCAGGATTTCCAGTATTTTTTTTTTTTCTCGTTTGCTTTGCTTTTCATCGGAGTAGAACTCCAATTTACTGTGGAACACAAAAATCGGAGTTTGTGCCACTTTCTGGTTGCGTGAAAACGGTGAATACAAAGAATTGGTTTAAACACAAAGTTATCCACATGGTGAACAATATATAAAATTCAAGGGGAGTAACGTACAAAAAGAAATTAAACAGTACGAAAAAAGTATGTAATGGGGGGAGTTATGATCAGTAAATTCTTGCTTTAAGATGACAACAATCGGACAATACTAGGTTGTTAGAAGAGAACCATGAGCGTAGAGCACATGAAGGGAGGAATTTGTATGGTCTTTGAAAGAGTCATGAAACGCAAATACCAACCACCTGATACTTTGCTTTCACAAATTCAAATTTTTCTATCTGACTCAATACCAGTCGTAAATGCCAACAAGACAGGGCAATATTTTAACCATTCTTTGGATTTGTAGTGTTCATCTGGTGCAATACATTCCATTATGCATGATTTTAAACAGATAAATTTTTAATCAATCCCAAAGCACCGTTTTATTGGAAGTGCAATAAATATTCTGTATTGGTTATTATTTATGAAAAGAGATAAATATCCATGAACTGATTATGTTGACTATCAACACTTGTGTCGATAAAACCAGACTCCTTTGTTACTTTAATCTGTGGTTTTGTTTCTTTGTCAAGTTGCAATCTTTTGTAAGCTTCACGTACAGCATGGCATAAATGCGCGAAAATAACTCTGCCCTGATAAACAAAGTGGCACAAAATCGATTTGGTGTATCGCAAGTAAATTGTCTATACTCTCTGGTTCTATACAAAGCAAAAAGATGAAAAACAACACCATTGGAAAGCATGGTCTTTATTCTATAATATTATGTCAAGTAGAAATTACCTATTTTGACACGATTTCTATTTTAACCAATTTTTTTCTCATTGTACCCTTTTTTTGAGAAAGGCTGTATGATTGTGACGATGGCAATTATTAAACTATATTAGGGAATAGAAGCTTTACATTAATGGAAGTTTGGGTGGGAGATTGTCTCAAGCAGATGCTTATGAGAAAATATGATTGGACAAAGGTCAATTATTTAAAGGACGCATCACGTGGACAGGTTTTTTTCGTCAGATGTGAATGTATACAATTGGTCCTGAAATAAACAAAAATTGCTGTCAATTAATTGATGCTTAGCTAGAAGCCTTTCCAAGTCAGATCAGACGCACACATATGTAAATCTGTGTGGATTGCTTGGGCTGGGGGGTTTCCTTAGTCAGATGCATACTTATGATGGCCCTACGCCCACCTATGCTTTTGTCGTCGTATTGGGAAGCCGAATTGTCGTAATCGTTACCTTGTGTTAAATACTTTAATATTGGTTTTTCGTTTTTGTTTTATTCTTTGGCGAAAAAATGTTATGAATTTTTTAGAGGGAATGAACGGGATGTAGAAGGGAAATGTATATGATTTGGAATCAATATAGACTATGCAATATATCGGCAATCTGAATAAATGTTCCAAATAAGTAATCGGAAGTGAATTTCGAGCGATCTTGTGGGAGAGAAGTGTTTTTGAGAAGGAATACATTTCAGTGCTGAGCTCCGTCTTACTTTTGGCAGGGGTATAGGTTTTGATTCCTCGAAATGCCTAAGGAAATCCCGTAGTGCATACTTTTAGGTTTTACTTATTTTTAATAGTGTATATTTCAGGGTGAGTCAAAAAGTACAATCAAATGAATGATTTTTCATGAAAAACCCCTATGTGCTGTTAATATACTGTTCTTCGTTAAAGTACATTTCCTGTTTGTTAGCTTATATAAAAATACGGAACAGTAAAATTGATTAAACGCGTTCAAAAGTTACCAGTTGCGGAAGTGAAAGAATTGAAAGTACCCAATGTGAAAGACCGAAAAGTTACACGCTAGAGTACTGTAACCCAAAGAGTACTCTTGGTTTTTACGTTCTCTTTGGGGTTTGAGAATATCCTCCATAAATACCACATTTGGAATACATGTCAGGTGAAACACCAGTAACGTAACAAGCTGTGGTGAGGGGTGGGAAGGGGAAGGCGGCATCCCCAATCAAAATCTTTGCCCCCTACTGGCCCCAATAGAGTAGGAAAAGGAATAAATTGATAGTATTGACAGGTTACTGTTCACCTTTTTGAAAATCGTGTTTTAGTGATGCACCAAAAGTTAAATGGTTCCCATCGCCTGGTCCCCTCTCCCCAAATGAAAATATATGGTTACATCGTTGGTAAGACTGTTAAATGAAATCAAGATATAAACTAATAATTTAATGAAATACATTTTGGGAACTGAAGCAACAATTTGCAGAATTCTTTTCAACTTGCTTGATTCCCACGCTAGTTAACACTTACAAAATAAAGTATTAGGGCTGGAAAAGAAAAGCATGAAATGTTCATTTTAAAATATATCCTGTTAAATTTCAGTAAAATCGTACAGTATTTCTACATGGACATGTATCATTCAAACCACCACGGTGGGTCCTGGTAGCATTTGAACGGCGCCACAAGAAATAATGTTATTTATTTGACGCCACTCCCGCTACGTAGTAATGAGACCTCGTGATGTACTGTGTTTATATAGTGTTTTTGTGTTAATGTGTGTTTTTATTTTACGCCATATTCGTGTTGAGGACGGAGATGAGGTACTATTAGAATGTGTGAGTCATGGAGACCCTGCCAGAAGCCCATAGTATTTTGTCTTTGATAATTTTGGAAATATTGCCGACAGTCGGCAATTTACTGGGGTTCTAATGTGTTTATTTGAGTAGCGTGTGGGACGGACTGTAATATTAACCTAGAAGCAGGCATGCGAAACGTTCAAGGCCACGGAGTGAAGCTTCAGTAATTTTGCATGAGAGAGTCTGAATATTTCTGAGCAGTTCGGCATTTTACGGGGTTCAGTTATATTTAAGCCATATTTTCGCCTGATGGGAAGAGACAAGGAACATTTGGAAGTGCGAGTCGTGGAGATGCAAAGCAAGTTCTTCGTTTTGATCATCTTGTTCTGCATTCCTGCTATCTTCGTTTCTTGTTTTGCTATTGCTACGTTCTGAAAAACCGAGAAGTACAAAACGAATCGCTTTACCTTGATACGGCGGATCTTATGACAATTTCTACTGATGGCGCGTGTTGCTCTCGGAGCGGGAAAATCGTGCAAGTGGGACGAAGTTGTTGTTCACCTGTTGCCCGTTTGTGACGGACTGGACAGAGCAGAAGTGTTCCTGCTCAACTTGCGTGTATTCGACGGGTGATGAGTTGCGTTCAGTTCGCCGAAATACTACGAATGTTGGCCGAAACTCTACATATCAGGGACTAGAGTTTATATCAATGACAGGCGAAATGAAATTATAAGACATAAAATCTAAACTGGTAAAGGTAGAGATTTTTTGCATTAAATTTAATTTTAACTTATGCATTAGTAACTGGCTAGTAGGTGATTTCCAAATGGGTCACGTCAGGGTTATCAAGTTTTTGTAAAATCTGACCAGTTCTGGCAGAAGGCAATGTGCACTAAATATTAGCTTGCAAACGTTGGGCGCTGGGTGTTTTCGAGACAGAGGTGAACGGGGGTACAGTGTCCTGGTTTGGGTAATACAGGCGTTGGATTTGTGGGAACTAAAGTGAATCAGTCAATGCAAATAATTAAGTTCTTGAATCATGCTTCACTGCAAAAAAAAAAAAGAGAAATGGGTTTTAGAGGCTCTGGTCACTCAAGTTATCTCATCTCAAGTCAAGGGACCAGGAAGTGCACAACTGGTTTTATGTAATCATTTATGTTTTTTTCTGAAAACTTTTGTTTGCGGCAGTGCTTGCATTTGGACACGTCTGCAAGAATTCATGCTTGTGAGATTCTGTGTGTTTTCCCTTCACCTTACCTTCCTCCCCCTCCTTTTCCTCCCCCCCCTACCTGTCCCCTCCTTCCCTCCTTCTCCGTCCCCCCTCCGCCCCCCTCCCTTCCTCTCTTCACCCTCCCCCTCCCTTACCCTTCCTTTCTCTCCCTTTCCCCCCTCCCTTCCCTTGTTAGCAGCTATGTACAATTTACTAACAATTCAATGTGAATGGGGACTTACTGTCGAAAAACAACTGTCGTAACCAATACAGATTTCAGAAGAAAGATCAAGCTGGGAGGACCCTGCATACTTCAAATGGTAAAGTTCAAATTTGATGACATCTTGACTAGGAGAAAGTGGAAGAATAGTGTGATGGATTCACAAGCTTATAATTCGTTTGCTTCACAGGATAGGCCCATAGAATTGTGACTCTCAGAGTTGGGCTAAGTCCGAGCCAAAACAAGCTACAACCAAAGAAAGCCAAGTTGTATGATTGGAGTATACTACATCAGACCCAGCAATCCAAGAAAAATTACCTCGGAGGTAAAGACTAAATACACCATCCTCAAGATGAATGTGTGAAGATAAAAGCGCCACTGCTAAGTATGAAAACTTGATAAGAGTCACCTAAGAAACTGCAGAAAAAAATCTTCCAAAAGTACATAAGAAAAAGAAAACAGGCCTTTGCTTCTCAACAAGAATCGAGAAGGCAAGAGCACGCTACAGCTGCATATGAAAACCACATCCAGAATGATAACAATGAATCACTCTTGAATTTGAAGAACGCAAACAACTTGATAAAGTATATGAGGAAACCAATGCACAATTTCCTTGATTTACCTCAAAGAAGTTGAAAGCAACCAAAAACCAACACCATAAAATGGCATGGAACTAATAAGAAGTCAGTGTGGAGAAAAAGGACAAGCGAGACAACTGAAAGGGAAAGTAAACCAAAGGAAGAAAGAATAGAGAACTGGGATGCCCCCCCCACTTTAGCACCTATTAAAATCCACCATAGTGACAGAGAAAACAAGGAAATTCCTCCAATCTTGAAGAACTACCACTAAGGTTTATGAATTTGATAAATTGAGTATCAAAAGCGCATAGGCTATAAAGAATGGTAAACCTTGGAGAGGATTGTTTCCTCTGAAATGTGACATGATGACTCTCCTTGAGTTTCTGCATAAGGTACTAATAGAGAGACAGAAACCTGATCAGTGTCGGTGCTAAACCTAATTCCAGCACCAAAATCAGGTGACCTAAGCCAGGCAGGCACTATATAGGCATCTATCGTCTAAACTCCCTTGTTGGGGCTAAAGACTCTATAATAGGATGATTCTTAAACCGCTAAGACCCCACATTGTAATCTAACTTAGGAACAACCAAAATGGGTTCAGAACTCAGATCAACCATATCACATATACTAGCCCTTCGGCAGGTCGTTGAAGAAATACCTCCGTAACCTCAATGCTGTCATCACATTTATAAGACTTCAAAAAGGCATTTGATCCATACATAGAGGATGATTCTGAAATACTTGCCGCCTATGTATTCCTCAAACCATCATTGATTCCCATTGACGATTCTCTATAGTACCCATCAAGCCAACGTCAGTACACCTGTGGATAAACAAACCTTTGAAATACTGGCTGTGTACTACAGGGAGATACTCTTTGCTCCAATATTTATTTATCATAACCCTGGACTACTGCCGCACGACAGCTACCAGTGGAAGGAGGAAGAAATGTGCGTTTAACCAATTAAACCCCGTCAACCCGCAGAATAGGACCAAAGATAGAACAGACCTAGATTTTTGCCGATGATATTGGCTATTTCAAACACTAAGATCAAGCACAAAGATTCCTGATCGAAGTTGAAAACTGCCTTCAGGCGGCTGTCACATGAATGCCAACAAACTAAGTGTATGTTTTTTCAACCAAGACCAGGATGCTGGTCTTTTCACAGTTGATGGCAGTAAACGTGAGAGAGTGACCGACTTTAAATACCTTGGATCTGCAATGGCAACACTCAGCAGGAATTGAGTGTCCGCCAAAGCACTTGCGTGTTGAAGTCCTTAAGGCCCTTCTAAAATATTGAAGTCAAATCTCCCAGAAAGATCAAACAACGCTTGTTGCAAGCTACAGTTGAAAGCTGTACTCCTTAGGCGCAGAAGGGGGGTTGGGGGGGGGGGGGGGGGGGGGGGGGGGGGGGGGGGGGGGGGGGGGAACCTGGACCATTACCAAAACAAAATCAAGAAATCACGTGATGGTTGCTATACTAGGATGTTGAGAACTGATTTAACGTTAATTGGAAGGATAGGATCACCGACAAGAGCTATATGGTGATCTTCCCCCCATCTCTGAGAAGATCAGAGAGAGACGTTTGAGATTTGCTGGGCATTGTCATAGAAGTGGAGAGGAAATAGTTTAACAACTCATACTATGGGAGACCTCAACATGTACATCGGAATCCTGGACGTCCTACAACTACCTTATATGAACTTAGTTAAGGACACTGGCTTACGAATGAGAACTGTCAATAGCCATGACTAGTCGGTCCACATGGAGAGCCATCATAGGAGTCCGACCGAGGTCGCCTGCGTGAGTGATGAGTGAGTGAGGAGTGAAGTGAGTGAGTGAGTGACGTGAGTGAGTGAGTGAGGGCGTAAGTGAGTTGAGTGAGTGAGTGAGTGAGTGAGTGAGGAATGAGTAAGTGAGGAATGAGTGAGTGAGTGAGTGAGTGAGTGATGTGAGTGAGTGAAGAAGGGCATTGGGGAGTCTTGTCAATGCATTTGGGGTCTTGTCAATTGGGTTGGCCCAGGTGTGTAATATCCTTTTCAAACAGGAGGTTGTTGACCTTTAATTCAGGATAAGTTGTGGACACAATTGGAGTTGCTTTGGTATTTTTTGTATAGGGTCTTAGCCTTAAGTTGCTGGCATAGTAGACCATTCAATTACGATGATTGTATGAGTGTGCAAATGGACCTAGTCTAGGGGCTTAAATCAATATTTTGGTTATGCATGTGACTTCCTTTTGTGTCGCATGCACCAGTTTACTTAGAGGCACACTGATTTTTTACCACAATGTAGCACAAAAGGTGGGGGTGGCTTTCATATGGGTGGCAAGCGTTGGCGCACTTGCCTCCACCGACCCTCAAACATTCTTTTTTTTTTTTTTAAAACATTTCTCTTCATAAAATATTGCAAAACATTTGTTAATAAGGTAGTAATGATAAGTACGTTGAGTATAATTAGATATTGAAGGAAAATATTTTATTTCATGGGTTGCCCAAATTGCTTGAAATAGGGTTTTGTATTTTAAAACACCAGGGGTAACATTTTGGGCTTCTCCATATTATATTATATCTATCAGTTAGAAGTGATTAAATGACCGTCCAAATAAATCTGGAATGATGGAATAGTCAAGGGGTATATTGTAGTCAGCAGTACACATAATTGTTGCAATTAATGCTGTTTTGAGAGTTTGGGAGAATTGATGGCCATGGCACACGGTTAGCCCGTGAGTTTTGCATATGCACCCTTAAAAAAAATGTGTAATTAGGTCGGATTTCAAATTCTGCTAAAACAAAAATGTTTCAATTCTTTTGAGAGTAAATTCAGTCAGTGGTGGCAAGATTAGTTATTGCTTTGAAGGAGCAGCGAAATACCTCTTAGTCTTGATTCGCATCATTAGGCCTTTTTGACTAGCAGCCCTTTTATTCGCCCACCTTACAATTTCCGGCATGTGGATTCAGAAATTTTAGATTTGGATTTGTTAAACTGGCTGTGGGTTTTATGTGCTATAAAGGTTTTTTTCCCAGACCGTTTTGGTTGGGTGCTGAGATATGCAATTATTTTCAGTTGCAAGGGTTGTGTTGGTTTTTGGTATTTTTGCCCATTTGTACACAATTATACAACAAAACATTTTTAAAGGGGGGGGGGGAAGATTGGTAGTCCCAAATAAAGGAATTCTTGTTTGTGCTACCCCCCTCCTGAATTCAACAGCTTCATAGGATTAAACTGTAGGCCAACTTTGGTGTAATTTAAATACTGCAAACACTCATTTCCCTCGAGATCACATATTGCTGTTCTGTTGCTGTTTTTGAAAGCAACATTAAACCAATGTCACGGATATCACTTGGAGAGAGCTACAGAGTACACAGGCGATAGCTTAAGGTATGGGTTACACCGTTCGTGGGAATATTCTGTAATGCGTATGTTCTGGATCATTCGCATTCATAACTATGAATTCAACAGCTTCATAGGAAATAAACTTAGGAAAACACTTTTTTAAATTAAATACTTAAACAATCAGTTCCTAGATAGCATATGCTGTTTTGGGTCATTTCGTCTTAAGTAATGGACTGTGACATGGTTTCTGGTATGTACTCTGAGACAAATAGCTTCTCTAAATTGCACATTGATGTTAGGGTGATTAGGCTTATAGTATCTTATTGAGGCTGCTGAGTCATTTGTCACTAGGTCTATATATATATATATATATCTAGAGTATAGAGAGACCTCTTTCTCTGCTTACCCTCACGATATATTATATATATAGAATATAGATATATAGATAAAATACACATGTTGCTATCCATTACCAACATAAACTGCTAGGTCACGAGTAGTCCACTTGGAGTAGAGCTAAGGTACACAGGGGATTCGACTTAAGGTCTGGGTTACACCGGGCGTAGGAATCTTGCGTGTAATTGCGTGGTTCTGGCTCATTCGTATTTCATGAACTCAATGCAAGTAGGCTATAGTGTCTCCTGGTAATGCTCAGTTGTTTGCTCGTGGAAGCTCTGTCAAAATTTTCTTGGAGCTTTGCCTAGTTAAATAACCACCAAGGCATTCCATTCATTGCGTTGTTTGTTTAAAGGGGGGGTGGTGAGTTTTGGGCAAATTCTCGGGTGATAATTTGCTTTGGCGGGGAAATTTAAGCAAAATTGGGTCATTGAATGGATCTGAACCTTCTACAAATTGAACTTAGCAATATATTATAAAAAATAAAAGGATGGTAACTTAAGTTAGGCTAGTGGATAGGTCAGTCCTTAGCAATTGCGCATTTGCTTAAACTAGCTGTAAATCTGTATGTATTCCAATAAGGGATATAATTGGGACTTCAAGTGTGAAGTGGCTATATTATTGGATGGTACCATGCTTGGCCAAATTGCTGGGGAGTGGGAACAAAAACGGCTTGTAGTATATTATGGTCGCAGTGTGCATAGATTATAACAGAAACTTCGAATGTGTAGTTAGGCCTGTTCATTCGGCGGTACCTTCTTTTGCACATTGCTGAGGAGGAACCTCAGTGGTTCAGCACATTACTGGTCGGTGAGTGCTTTTGGAATTGGAAAGAAATGGAATTTGAATACATAAATATTTGGAATACTTGATTTGGAATTGGAAATAAATAGGAGACGAACTCCTGGCAAATATCCGCAACATTCATATCGCCATTGGCTTTCTTGTTTTCTTCTCCGGGTGGAATAAAGTTATTGCAAAAACGGCAATAAACTGATTTAACACCAGGGAAATGATCTGATCCCTTTGGGTTGCTTGGTTACCGATTGTATGGGAACTTATCGTGCTTCACCCTTTTGGCTTCCACACCAATCAGATGGTTTGTATTTTCGGGGAAGCTTGCTCGGCTTCTGGAAAAACGGTTACTGCCTATTTGCACGGGGATGGGGGGGTTCGTCGCCCTTCGGGCTTGGGGACAATTATAAAATTTTCCATACCCCCAGACCAATCTCCCCCCCCCCCCCAGTAGTGGTAGACCGCAGAAGGCCTTTTATTCCTCGAGTTAGGTTATTGGTTATTGGTATCTTGGCTTATGATATTAACATATTGGACTTTTGTATTATGTAATTAGAATTTGGGGAGGTTGGTATCTTACGATTATGTGATCTTTGTTTTGTGCGAGAAATTTAAGAAAGGGTCATTTAATGGATCTGAACCTTCTATCTACAATTGAATTTTAAGCATATATTATCATAAATGAATTTGGATGGTACTTAAGTCGGCTAGTGGTAGGTCAGGTCCGTTAGGCAAATTGGGCATTTGCTTAAACTAGTTGTAAATCGGGGAGGTATTTCAATAGGATCTAATTGGGACTTCACGGTGAAGTTTGGCTATATTATTGGATCGGTACCTTCTTTGGCAAATGGCTGGGAGTGGGAACACAACGGCTTATAGTATATTAATGGTCGCAGGTGATAGGGGGTTAGGAATATAACAGGAACTTCGGATGTGTAGTTAGGCCTGTTCTTTCCGCGGACCTTCTTTGGCAAATTGCTGAGGAGTGAGAACCTCAGTGGTTGTACATTACTGGTCGATGAGTGCTTTTGGAAATGGAAAGGAAAATGGAATTTGGATACATAAATATTGAATTATTTGATGGGAATTGGAAATAAATAGGAGACTAACTCCTGGACAAATAGGCGCCACATTCATATCGCATTGCGTTCTGTGTTTCATTTCTCGGTGGTGATTTGTAGTGGAGATACGTCTGACGTGTTGGGAAAAATCGCGCATGCGGATGGTTTCAACTTCTACGGTGGAAGAATCGGTAATCAAATCCAATATCATATATACAGTGTGTCAACTTTCTCAAATAACGCTGGTAGTATAAAACAGTGTAACATCCCGATCTGTACATGCAGTCTTAATACCCATGTACATTGTGCTATGTGCTATGTGAGTCGCTATATGATCTAACTTCCTAGCTTCTCCCATAATTTGCGGCCACTGTTGAAAGAATCGAGTAATCAAATCTAATATCCATATATATTGTGTCAAATTAAC